>CM060612.1:28119453-28164453 GCA_030578255.1 Tiaroga cobitis
ATTGGAAAAGTTGGATAAGTCTTGGACATCGATTAACTTTTAACTGATTGTTTCTGAAGTAAATTAAGTTATACACTGAAAAAAAAACAATAAGTAAAATTTACTTTAAAAATATTTGTGCAAAAACTTGCCAAAGAAAAATTAAGTCAATTTCACATATGGAATTAAGTAAACTCTACTTAACTAAGTTAAGTGAAAGTAACAAAGAGCTAGTAAAACGTTGAGTATTATCTATTTAGTTGAAGTTTCCTTTGCAATACATTTCTCTCGAACAAAATAATATTGAATTAAATCACACTTTTACAGTATATGCTTTACTTAGAAACAATGTTTAATTAATACAATAGATATTGTGTGACACCATGTCGTGAACGCAGAGACCTCAGTACTTGGTAGACGATACACGATTACGGTAACATTTGATGGATCGTTTTTGTGTTTGAATGTGTCATTTTGAGTAGAAAATTAACTCCAAATGTCACAAAATGGCAAGTTACTAAACCTAACAACAAAAGCAATGATGAAACGGTGTAAATACAGCTAGAACACATTAATTATTCAACCTCATTAATTATTCAAGGCCCAGTGCATGATGGGAAAACCAGTATCAGAAAAGTTGAGTAATTTTACTTAATTGTATAACGGTGATATTTACGCCCTTATTTTTACAAGCTTGAATTGAGTACTAATATAGAATTTACTTTGTTTTTTTTTATTCTTGCCTGAACTACCTTTTTCACGTAAATTACATCGTTTTTTTTACTTCACCACAAAATCATTTTTATCAGTGTACTTAACTTAACCGATTGAGAAAATAGTGGTGATGACACCTAATAAAGTTATTGTCAAATCGTGCCACAAAAATCTTAGAGTTAAATATTTTCATGTCCATCATAACCAAATATGAACTTCAATGAATCAAAATGTATTCAGACAGCTTCAGCATTTCTCACATTATCACAGTTTATTCGCTATAGTTTAGAAAATGGTGATAAAACATGTCAAGAACTCAGAGTTCTCAGATCAGTGGATATTTGACTGGTTTTGTCCGTCCTTCTGTTAGACTCTCACACATGAATTATGTTGAATATCTGTCAGCTGTTAAATTTAACTACACAATTAGATAATACCAGTTTAGCTCAACCAGTGACCAAGCAATGCTTCATGTTGTTCAGTGTGTGTGTAAAAAGAGCATTAGCAATTACAGAAAACACACTTCAGCAAAACATGATCAGCTCAAAGTGGAGGAATCATTATTGGTTTATAAATGTCACTGGTAGTCACTGAATGAAGAATATTTGGGTATAATATGTCACAGTTTACTTTATTTTGCTCTCCTCACTTACATAAATGAACTATAGTGTCCTGCACTCACCAGTAAAAAAATATGAAAAATTATAACTGGTGTCTGAATGATTTTTGCTTTGACTGTAAATGTCATTACCGTCGCGCAGAGAACAGTACACTTGTTTTAGACCCACTGCTTCATGGACTCCAGGTTGAAAAGCCCATGACAGATTTCCTCGAAGCACATCACGTGGTCGCAATAAAGCCTGATGACCAGGTAAAATGATCCTCATGTCACATAATCATCCTGCGTCTTCACCTGTGATCTGATCTAATGTGTTTTTACAGGTCGCAGTGCTGTGAGTAATATAAGCTGGGTTTAACTGATGATATTTACACAAGTGCTCGTTTTCCTTGAAGCTTCATTTGAGTGTATGACTGTCCTAAGCTTTATATTGCATGTTGGTATGGTAAAGGTCAGACCTTGATGGCTCAGTGAAAATGGGATAATTTCAATGACTATACACTTTCGATGTTAATGTGCTGCTATCTAAATACAACTCTGAATAATAATAAACACTAGATTTATACATACACTGAAGGATTTGCTGGCAGTAGCCTCTGAGTACTTCCACAATGCTAGGGGTGGTTGCTAGGGTGCTCAGGGGGGTAACTAAGGTTATCAGGGTGATAACGAGGGAGTTCTGGGCAACTTCTAGGGTGTTTCCATGGTGTTCTGGGTGGTTTCTAGGGTGTTTTATGTGGTTACTAGGATGTTCTGGGTGGTTACTATAGTAGGTAGTTGCTAGGGTGTTCTGGGTGGTTGCTTGGTGTTTTATAGAGTGTTCTGGCCTAGAGTGTACTAGGGTATTCTAAGCAGTTTCTAGGGTGTTTTTTTAAGGTGTTCTGGACTGTTACTAGTGTGTTTCTAGGGTGTTCACAGCAGTTACTAGGGTGTTTCTAGGGTGTTCTGGGTGGTTTCTATAGTGCTCTGGGCAGTAACTAGGGAATTCAGAGCATGTTTATGGTGTTCTGGGCATTTACAACAGTATGTGGTTGTTAGAACACACGGGTCATTTCTATGGTGTTCTGGGTGGTTACAGGGGGATCTGGGTGGTTACTATGGTAGGTGGTTGCTAAGGTGTTTTGAGTGGTTACTATGGACTATGGGTCTGGGTGGTCATTGTGTGGTTTCTAGAGTATTCTGGGCAATTTCTTGGGTACTCTGAGAGCTTTTTAGGGTGTTCTGGGCAGAAACGACAGTAGGTAGTTGTTAGGGTGTGCTAGGTCGTTTCTATGGTCTTCTGAGTAATTTCTATGGTTTTCTGGGTAGTTACAACAGTAGGTGGTTGTTAGGGTGTTCTGGGTCGTTTCTATGGTGTTCTGGCTGGTTACTATAGTAGGTGGTTGTTAGGGTGTTCTGGGTCGTTTATGGTGTTCTGGCTGGTTACTATAGTAAGGCAAGGCAAGTTTATTTATATAGCACATTTCATACACAATGGCAATTCAAAGTGCTTTATATAGATGAAATTAAAATAATCAAAATAAATAAGAATAATTAAAACAGTTTAGAATAAAAAATTAAATAAAATAGTAGGTGGTTGTTAGAGTGTCCTGGGTCGTTTCTATGGTGTTCTGGGTGGTTACCATAGTAGGTGGTTGCTAGGGTGTTCTGGGTCGTTTCTATGGTGTTCTGGCTGGTTACCATAGTAGGTGGTTGCTAGGGTGTTCTGGGTCGTTTCTATGGTGTTCTGGCTGGTTACCATAGTAGGTGGTTGTTAGGGTGTCCTGGGTCGTTTCTATGGTGTTTTGGCTGGTTACCATAGTAGGTGGTTGCTAGGGTGTTCTGGGTCGTTTCTATGGTGTTCTGGCTGGTTACCATAGTAGGTGGTTGTTAGGGTGTCCTGGGTCGTTTCTATGGTGTTCTGGCTGGTTACCATAGTAGGTGGTTGTTAGGGTGTCCTGGGTCGTTTCTATGGTGTTTTGGCTGGTTACCATAGTAGGTGGTTGTTAGGGTGTTCTGGGTCGTTTCTATGGTGTTCTGGCTGGTTACCATAGTAGGTGGTTGTTAGGGTGTACTGGGTCATTTCTATGGTGTTTTGGCTGGTTACCATAGTAGGTGGTTGTTAGGGTGTACTGGGTCGTTTCTTTGGTGTTCTGGCTGGTTACCATAGTAGGTGGTTGTTAGGGTGTCCTGGGTCGTTTCTATGGTGTTCTGGCTGGTTACCATAGTAGGTGGTTGTTAGGGTGTACTGGGTCGTTTCTATGGTGTTCTGGCTGGTTACCATAGTAGGTGGTTGTTAGGGTGTCCTGGGTCGTTTCTATGGTGTTCTGGCTGGTTACCATAGTAGGTGGTTGTTAGGGTGTTCTGGGTCGTTTCTATGGTGTTCTGGCTGGTTACCATAGTAGGTGGTTGTTAGGGTGTACTGGGTCGTTTCTATGGTGTTTTGGCTGGTTACCATAGTAGGTGGTTGCTAGGGTGTTCTGGGTCGTTTCTATGGTGTTCTGGCTGGTTACCATAGTAGGTGGTTGTTAGGGTGTCCTGGGTCGTTTCTATGGTGTTCTGGCTGGTTACCATAGTAGGTGGTTGTTAGGGTGTTCTGGGTCGTTTCTATGGTGTTCTGGCTGGTTACCATAGTAGGTGGTTGTTAGGGTGTACTGGGTCGTTTCTATGGTGTTTTGGCTGGTTACCATAGTAGGTGGTTGTTAGGGTGTTCTGGGTCGTTTCTATGGTGTTCTGGCTGGTTACCATAGTAGGTGGTTGTTGGGGTGTTCTGGGTCGTTTCTATGGTGTTCTGGGTGGTTGTTAGGGTGTTTGTCTGCACAATTTAGTACTTGGTATGAGCAGTAGTATTATTGATACAGTAGTATTATCTATGGGGTTTGTGTTGGGTGGGGTGGGGTTGAGCATTGTGAGCTGGTGTGTGTGTGTTGTTGTGTTTTGTTGTGCTGTCTTTGACCGTGATATTTGCTCTGCTGTTTTGGTTCTTTTTTTTTGTGCTTTTTTTTTTTGCTTTGATGTATTGGAGGACCCCCTCGAAAACGAGATGCTTCATCTCAAGGGGTTAATCCTTGTAATAAAGATATGTTTATAAATAAATTAATAATCATGCAGTTTTATTTTGGTATCAGCTCTTTCATTTTAAAGTGACTGTTTTACTGTCTTGTTTTGTTCTCATCTGTTTATTATTTTTGAGTAAAATTCTCGGTTGTTAGCGCCTGACAACCTCACAAAGCGCCAAATAATCACCCCCGACTTTTCAATGCCGCTCACTGTCGGTCTTTATTAGCGATTCCCTCAGCTGAAACTACCACAAATTACACATAATGAAATCCAATTAACATTTGGAGTCAGCAATTAAGTTGCTTTCCAGAGGCCTGATGTGAAAAGAGAGCTTAAGCGGCTGGACGCTTAGCATTAGCATTAGCATTAGCGTTAGCGATGTGTCTGCAAGCCCATGTCCGAATGTTTACAATCCACTCAACGGCCCGCCCGTCCTCTCAGTCAGATCCAAATGCCGTGTTTGCTGAGTAAATCCAAACTCAAGACAGGTAACTGCTGTCTGACTGTGGAAAACAGTTTTAGCTGTCCTCTTAAAGGAACAATTCGCTCATAAATGATAGTTTTGTCTTTATTTACTCACTCTTGTGTTGCTCTAAACACGTCTGATGTTTTGATTTTTCTGTACAACACATAAGGAGAAATGTTGGAGTGTTTTTTCGCAGCCCTTGTCTGCCTAAAAATAATCATAACAGTATATATGGACTACTATTATGGACAATTTTTAATGGTGATTTTTAATTTATTTATTTTATTTTTTTAGGTTGTAATCCTCAACTGCAGTTATATAAAAATATAAATAATCCTTAATAATTTCATACTTTTTTACTAATTCATTTTGTAAAATATTTTTAATTCAATGTGATAACATTAAAAAAAAGAAAAACAATATTGTACTGTTGGTTTTATGAAACGGTTTATTTACAAAATGATTTTATTATGATACTGATTTAAAATATTTTTAATATTAATGTTTTGGAAATTCTTTATTAAAATCAATTTGACAAAATATTACATTCTAAAAATGATTTCATTTGTTCCAAACTAAAATGCTGCTATTTTAATGCAATGGTTTGTTTATTAATTTATTTATTCAACAATGATTTTATTTTCTATTTTAAAGTTTCCTATGTAGTGACGTTAGCCAATCGTAACAATTGCCTCATTTAGTATGCGTGGTTCTATGAATATGCAAATGAGCCCCGCCTCCACTCACTCACTCAGCTCAGAGATCCACTGGTTGACGATCACACGTTGATCTGATTGGTTACAAGGTCGTTTGTGACGTCAGAAACACCAGCGATTTCAAACCGTGTTTTTGAGACTATCTTTGTTTCACTGCAGTTTTAAGCAGAAAATACTCAGCAATGCTGTCGACTTATGAACTTACACATGGTTTGTCTTAAAGCATATTAAAACACCACATATAAACAACATTAAAGACTTGATTTTCACCTCAGGGGGACTTTGAATTTAAGCTAGCGACGCGAGTCGCTGAAAAAACAGTAAGGCGCATTGAAATGGTCAAAGACATGCGTCTGGTTCATGTTTACATAGACTGATCATTTAAAATCGTGTATAAGCTGTTGAGTAACTGTTGCATTAACCTCCCGAATGCTCAAATAATCATTCTTACAGTCAAAATAATATAATTGCCTTTGCAGCCCTGATTCATAATATTGCGAGTCGTGTGGAACAGCATCTCTGAAACAGACGAGCCCTTCCCTTCATGGCTATTAAAGTGCATTAGACCTTCATTCCCTGATCCTGCTCTTTCCCCCATCTAAAACATGAGGCTTGCCGGGTTAAAAGGCTCGTGCTCCTCTATCAGTCCCTCTCCGGCTCTTTGTTGAGTGGCTCGGCGGGGGAAAAGGGGTTTGATGTACTGACTGGAGACTCTTGAAATCAGCGCGGCCCATCTGATCTCTCGAGCCCCGGCCGCCGAAATCCACCGACCAATCAGGAATCAGTATCAGTGCGGACACGACTTTCTGTCTCGAAACGCTGGATTCGTGTTGATAAATAAAGCGAGGCATTGCCGGGAATGAAAAAACGCTCTTTTCTTGGGATCTGGCAAGCGTCCCGGGATTCTGACTTCAGCAGGTATCGGCTCCATCTGGCAGATTCGTGTCTGATGGTATCTGCTCAAAAGGAACTGGTTTATTTAGAGAATACATCAGGACAGCAGAGATGCTGAAGATACGAGGCTGTGAGGGCCGGCGCCGGGCTTATCAGGGCTCTGTAGCTCAGTGGGCGGGGCTTATCAGGATTCTGCCGCTCAGTGGGTGGGTCTTGAGAGTGATGGGCGGGGCTTATCAGGGCTCTGTAGCTCAGTGGGCGGGGCTTATCAGGGTTCTGCCGCTCAGTGGGTGGGTCTTGAGAGTGATGGGCGGGGCTTATCAGGGCTCTGTAGCTCAGTAGGCGGGGCTTATCAGGGTTCTGCCGCTCAGTGGGTGGGGATTGAGGGTGATGGGCGGGGTTTATCAGGGCTCTGTCTCTGTAGCTCAGTGGGTAGGGCTTGAGGGTGATGGGCGGGGCTTTTTAGGGCTCTGCAGCTCAGTGGGCGGGGCTTATCAGGGTTCTGCCGCTCAGTGGGTAGGGCTTGAGGGTGATGGGCGGGGCTTTTTAGGGCTCTGCAGCTCAGTGGGTGGGGCTTGGGGATGATGGGCGGGGTTTATCAGGGCTCTGTCTCTGTAGCTCAGTGGGCGGGGCTTATCAGGGCACTGTAGATAAGTGGGCGGGGATTGAGGGTGATGGGCGGGGCTTATCAGGGTTCTACAGCTCAGTGGGTGGGGCTTTAGGGTGATGGACGGGGCGTATCAGGGCTTAAAAAATCATTATTATATTTTGAGATTTTTATTTTAATTTATATTGAGATTATTATCATTATTATTTGTCCTGATGTCCTATTAAAATCATGACTAAAATATTTCATATATTCTTATTTTATTTTATTTCAATTGATTTCGATATTATTATTATTATTACAGTTTAAGAAGATTTTTGTTTTATTTATTTATTATTATTATTTGTCCTGATGTCCAGTTAGACTAATAATATAACTAAAAATGCTTCATATTATTTTTTAAATTTTTTTAATTGACTTTGATATTATTATTATTATTATTGAATCTTGAGATTTTGTTTTATTTAAGTTATATTTTAATTAATTGTTTTTAGATTATTATTATTATTATTAATCAACTCTATTAAAGCCAACTTAGCTAAAATATTTTTTTACTTTTGTTATTTTATTTATTTATTAATATTATTACTATTGTTATTAATTATGTTATTAATAATTTTTTTCCTCTAATATCCTATTACACACCATTTAAAACTGTAAAAAGTAAATTTTTTACTTTTTCATTTTCATTCTCCTTCTGATGTCAAAAGAAAAGTGTGATGAGGGGGGCGTGGTTTCGCGGAGTTTGCAGTGAGAGAGCGAGGGAGGAGCCGAGCGGTAAGTAAGTAGGTCAAGTGCAAAATGACGAACACCTGTGTCTGATTGCAGTAATTGGCGTGGGGAGACCGCATATAAACCGGCTGATGCAAGAGAGTGGGAGAGAGAAGGACTGGGGACTCGTACGAACACTCACGACCTGCTGGAAGGGGTTCGCCGACCCCTGGGCACGCCACCATCTGGTCCTCCGCCAACTGGATGGCCTGGTTCAGCGACGTCGGGTGGTGGCACTGGACCCACTGTGCGGCCCTCCGGGGAAGCCGCGCCACGAACTGCTCCAGTACCACCTGGTCGATGATTGCCTCGACGTCGCGTTCCTCGGCCATCAGCCATTTGCGGCACGCGTCCCGGAGCTGTTGCGCGAAGACGAAGGGCCGACCGGACTCCCCGAGCTCCAGGGACCGGAACCGCTGTCTGCTTTGCTCAGGGGTCCGGCCGACCCGCTGTAGGATGCGCGCTTGAGGTCCTGATAGACCAGGAGGTTCGGGACTGGCAGCTGCTGTGCGGCGATCTGTGCCTCTCCGGACAGTAGTGGGATCAACCGCACTGGCCAGTCCCCGGGCGGCCAGTCCCAGGCCTCGGCCGTCCTCTCAAAGAGGTCGAGGAACGCTTCCGGGTCGTCCTGCGGACCCATTTTATGCAGCGGAATGGTCTGGGCCGAGGCTGAAGCTGGGGTTGATGGTCCGGCCCGTCCCTCCCGGTCCATCCAGCTCCGGAACAGCTCGCGGTTCTCCTGCTGGCCTCTGAGGAGCGCCTCAAAGCGGCGGTCCTGTTCTTCCTTCACGGACAGCAGGGCACGATGTTGTTCCTGGTGTAGACCCGCGAGCGCGTGGATGACATCCGCAAATGGAGACGGAGACTGTCTGGCGGCGGCTTCTTCTTCCATCCCGGGTTTCGGCACCAGTGTAATGAGGGTTCGTTGTGAGGGATGAAAGAAGACAAGGGTCGGCGTAACGGGGACTCGTACAGTTTATTAAACAAACACAAAAACAAAGAAAAGCTGCGCCACATGCGCGTTCACCGTAGGTAAAACTACAGCACAATATAAAGACACTCTTTCCTGCTGGGCTCAGCTCTCAGTCCACTTTTAACAAACTCTTTCCGATGTGTAAACTCAGTCCATTTGTCAGCCAGCAGGTCGTGAGTGTTCGTACGAGTCCCCAGTCCTTCTCTCTCCCACTCTCTTGCATCAGCCGGTTTATATGCGGTCTCCCCACGCCAATTACTGCAATCAGACACAGGTGTTCGTCATTTTGCACTTGACCTACTTACTTACCGCTCGGCTCCTCCCTCGCTCTCTCACTGCAAACTCCGCGAAACCACGCCCCCCTCATCACAAAAAGATTATTTAGTTCAGAGAAAATTAATATCACCAAGTCATGCCTTAAAGCAAATCAAAAAATGTATTACAGCACACACAGCGGTTTTTGGCGAGACTGATTTAAATGACACTACAACTTGGTTAGAAACAACCAGACTGTTCGAGAAGTAAAATTATATTTATGTGCAAAGATAATTAGATTTTTCTGTAATGCATAAACAAAATAACTAAACGACAGATTAGAAGGTTTTAACTTGACAAACTTGATACCGTCTTTGATCAAAAGCTACAATCGTGTGTAAGACCTGCAAACAAATCTCTGAAAATCGTAATACAGACGCAGCCTTTTTCATCGACATGAATTTCTCAGGTTTTCATGACTTCAGAGGATTATTGAGGTGACACCAGGATCACATCTCGCCTCTTTCCCTTCAGACGCCAGAGAGTTCGTCACTAACCCTCATTGATATTCAACGAGCACACGTTTCTCAGATGAACGCGGATGAAGGATCTATCAGAAAGTCATAACGAATGATAAATCATGCTGTTGTCCTTAGTTTCTGGATGTTGCACGCTTTAATTAGTCTACTTTGGGAGCAGAGGAACATGAATAAAGATGAAAACAGTGAAGTTATGGTGAAGCTCAGGGGCCGTCGGTGGAACGGAGATGCCACTGACATTTTTAGTGGAGTAATTATTGTAATTAATGCTAGACGATGACCTGTACGCTTGGGCTTTCAGGCATGGGAGATGGAAATGACTCTGTCGCCAAATATTCACACTCTCAAAAACACTGGGTTTAAAACAACCCAATTTGGGTTGTTTTCAACCCAAGGGCTTGGTATATATAGGACAGAACACATGTTGGGTTAATTTGACCCAGCAAATTGGGTTTTTTATTTAACCCATCATACTGGATTGATACATTTTTACTATAGTACTAGCTTCTTTTCTTATTAGCGTTTACAGATGAACTTACTCCACACAACCACTGGTTTGCATGATTATTCCTTTATTTTTTATCATATTTTACAGTTTAGCATATTTTATATAGTTTTGAATACATATTGCCTACATTTAAGCTTGTTTGATAAATATTAGAAGTAAAAAAGAAACATTTAGAAGTAATTCGAGTGTAATTGACCAGTCTCTGTTGTCCTGTTTCCACCGTAACGGCGCTGGATCTCGTGTTGTGTTCACCGGGGGAACTTCTAACTTCAGACCGTCGTCCTGCGTTTCACTCGTAGCCAAAATATGCCGTGACTGACTCCATAACCTGTCCAGTGTACAGTTCTGAGAACATATTTTAACTTTCTAAGCATGTGTCTTTTTTGAATAAAATCATAAAATTGTATGCAAGGCATCAGGCGTTTCCATCACGCGAAAAGATCGACGCGACACTCGTTTAGTTGACTCGCATCGCACCCCTGTATGTTGCTTTGCATAAAATTAAACGATATGCAGAACAGTAACGTATATAGAATGTACACAAACCTGTATTTTATCATTTTGACCGAGCTGCACTGCTCTCTCCTGAAGAGGTCGCAAAAAGCCCGCGATAAATAACTCAACCCCTGGGTTGTTACATCTGACCCAGGATCTGGATCAGGGTTACACAAAACTACCCAAACATTGGGTTGTTACATTTGACCCAGGATCTGGATCTGGGTTACACAAAACTACCCAAACATTGGGTTGTTACATCTGACCCAGGATCTGGGTAACATAAAAGCGACCCAAACATTGGGTTGTTACGTCTGACCCAAGATCTGGGTTACACAAAAACAACCCAAAATTTGACCCAAAAGGCTCAACCCAGGATTTGGGTAGAAAAAAATAAAATAAAATTTTTTAGAGTGCAAGTTTTTCAGTTTGCAGTAAAGTGTCACCTGACTCGTTTTGTGGACTAAATGAAGTGTTCATCTCGTTTTGTTAACAGTGCTGTATTTTTATCCTCTTTGACAGCTCCTGATGTCAGAGCGGCGTGAACATGCTTCGAAACGCCTCTTTTCCCCAGAAGTCGCTCGCGTTTGGAATGACGTGAGGGTGAGTGAACGATGACATGATTTTCATATCCAGTGAATGATTCCTGGAAATAGGGACTTTAAAGTCTTCAATATTGCAGATAAGTCTCATAACATGGGCCTCACCCCTAACAAATATGGATTGGGGAGTCGCACGTAGCCGAGAAGCATTTGCCATGGCCTCCTAACAAAGACGGATGTCTCTCGTTCAGAGGAGCTGATGGAGAGCCCGTCAAATTAAGTGAGATCACGGAGGTCTGTTGGCACAGCAGCAGGGGAGCGTATTTTTTAATAAGAGGAAGAGTGTGTGTTCCTCGAGTGTGTGTTTCCCAGTCTGACAGGCACATGCGCCATGCTGCGACTGCACGTCTGTTGCGTGGGCTTGTTTCTCAATAAGAGCGAACAGGCTCCCGCTCTATTTGCTGTCCATCTCATCCGCTCTTTGTCATTACGATCCTGGGTTTATTTCCTAGAGGTATTTCTTTTGAAGGGCTGAAAATTCAATTACAGAGCGATCCTTTGATTTGCGTAGCATCTGGGTCATGCCTCTCCAGAAAGGGGTTGGCAAAAGGTAGCATGAAAACGAGCAAAGGAGATTCGCAACCTGCAAAGTACGACCTAAACTTCTCTGAAACGACAATAATTAGCCTGTTAATCAGCGAATTTTAAAATGTAGCTTCCCAAGCTAACTTAAGGCGTCTTCACACCAAGAATGATAACTATAATGTTAACAATAACTTTAGCAATAAGGATAACTATAATGATAGCGTTAAAGTTAACGATAACTATAGCAATAAGGATAACTATAACTATAATGATAACGATAACGTTAACGATAACTTTGCCAATAAGGATAACTATAACTATAATGATAACGATAACGTTAACGATAACTTTAGCAATGAGGATAACTATAATGATAACGTTAACTATAATGATAACTATAACGTTAACCATAATGATAACTGTAAGGATAACATTAGCTATAATGATAACTATAATAACTTTTGAGTTTTTATGTTTGTATTGTATACGTGAAACTTTTTGTGCTGCCATTTTGGCCAGGGCTCCCTGGAAGAAGAGATTTTTACCAGGACTATCCTGGTAAAATAAAGGATAAATAAAAATAAATAATGTTAACGATAACTATAATTATAACTATAATGTTAACAATAACTATAAGGATAACATTAACTATAATGATAACTATAATGTTAACGATAACTATAATTATAACTATAAGGATAACATTAACTATGTTAACGATAACGTTAACAATATCTATAATTATAACTAAAACGTTAACGATAACTATAACGATAACAATAACGTTAACTATAGTGATAACTATAATTATAACGTCGTTATAGCTGTGGTGTGGAATCGCTATTCTTTTAAATGTAGTACTATATATTTATCGCTAACATGCTAAAGTTTAGCTACTCGCTGTATCTGAAAATCTATGTTTTAAGCAGATAACAGTTACACTACTGAGAAATTAATCTACGTTATTAGCATGGCTTCCCAACACTGGCGTTCACTCACTTCCAGCTAAGACCTATTTAAAAAGACAAACTTTGCAGAGAATGCTAACATGCTAAATTTTAGCTACTCACTGTAAAATATACGTTTTCTTAAGCAAATGATATATAGTTACACAACAGAAAAATTAAGCTAGGTTATTAGCATGGCTGACATTATATTGCTGACATTAAGTCTTGAGAGTTAGCAAACATTTACTCGATATGCTAACAGTATATCTACACAGAATTAGCAAAGAGGAAGTGAAACAATCGAGTTTCACATGCAAAGTATACTATGTAGAAGGGGTTTTGGAGCTATCGCGCTAGTTTTGCACCATTAGCAAAATAAAACGATTGGCATTAGCCTGTTTGTTTTGAAGGTTATTTGTCAGAGCCGTGGAGGACGTGTTTTAGCGTGTGATGCTAGAAGTGGGTGAGTGAGCCGGCCTGTTTTGATGGATACGGAAAGCACGCTAGTCCCACAGCAATTAGCTTCTTCTCCGCTAGAGCCGAACTGTCAGGCTGATGGCCCCGGCTGTCAAGACGTCCTGGCGGAGTCCAAACAAATGCTTCCATCCATGTGTTTGCTTTGTGTTTGCCCTGCTCTCTGACTCCTCTTCACTGGATTGTAGAGGGATTGAAACGCTCTCCTCCGAGGCTTCAGCGGAGCAACGCTAACATCAGCCATGAAACATTTAGCTGCAGTTCTTTTGTAGTATTTGTCGAGACTTTTGTAGTATTTTTATTTTCTTGAAGTCTTCAAAATCAAACAGGTTTATTTGTAAGAAGCATGTTATACTTGTGGGTGTTTAATTTTTATTTTTTATGATTACCTAGGGCTGCCAACGCACTTCTTCATGGTAAATTTATTCAGACATACATATATAATTACCAGTAAATAAGCTCTTCTGTGGTGTTTTATAGCGAACTAACGAACTGAACACTGGATAACTCTCCTGAGGGAAACGCAACATTAAGTGATATTGTTCTCAAGCTGGTTTATTGACGTTGAAACACAGATTGAGAGATTACATGAGACATGATACAGATTTCAGTAAGTTTTACTGTATATTTCAACACACCTTCTGATGTTCATGCGTTTTTTTCTAGATAGGCCTATAACTTGTATTAAAGTGGAAGAAAAGACTGTTGAACTGAAGCGCTACAGGGATCTAACGCCACATTTAAGAGCGTCAAAATGCCATTTAGTGTGAATTTCGTGATAAAATTAGTGCTGCACGATTAATCATATCGCAATCGTAATCGTGATGTCTAGCCTATGCGATTATATGACGCAAAATACTGCGATTTTATATGAAATAAACAAATTAGGGCTGTTAACGCAGCATCTGTTATTTTTTGTCATCCTTTGGCTAGTGTTACATGATCCTGCTCTTATTCATGCGAATGCTTTAACCATTCAGCGAGACAAGTCAAAAGAGAGCGCGCTTCCTGTGAATGTCGACTGTGTGGGAAAGACGCGCCCCAATATCATGCGCATGCACAGACCGCGCGCCAGAATACAGTTCTCTTTCCGCTTGAAGTGAACGAACAATAACACACACAATTATGCCAAAATATTATTTGTCGAGTGTCTTCGTAACATAAGAGCAGTCTTATAATGGTCGTAAAGAGTTGTGAGAGAATAAGGCGCGTGTGAGATCCGCGTCTCTGTCAGCAACTCTTAAAGGGCCAGCATCCAATAATGCTTTCTGTCAGTAAAGTTAATCAAAGAACAAAGGGAACAGAGAAAAACACTCACTGCTCTTGACCAAAGAACTTGTGTAGCTTTAAATAGGATTTTAGTCCATATAATTTATAATTTATGCAGCGCAGAATGTTTGATAACTTTATTCAATTTCTGTAGGTTAGACAGGAAGAGCACAGGTAAATATGACATTTATTATGGGTTTATGTGAGGATTGTTTGAAGTTCACTTAAATTTAAAATTAAATAAATTTTTATCCAGACATCAATGGCTTATTGATCATTATAGGTGTTATCAATCATTTAGTTGTTGTTGCTAGTTTGAGTTGAGAAATACACATTTCAGAATTATCACTAATCTGTGTGTGCATTTTGCTTTAGAACCAAGCAAGTTGACTCATGAAACATTTTGATTATTATATCGCAATCGCATATCGCAATATTGACCTCAATAATCGCAATATGACATTTTCCCCAAATCGTGCAGCCCTGGATAAAATGGACAGAATTTAAAAGCTGAGACATCACACATGTTTCGCGATTGAGACTCAACTTGATTTCAATAGAGTTCGACTACAAAATGCTCTAATAATAATTGAAAGTGAAGATTGCGTAAAATAGTCTGTTTTTGATTGTTAAAGTATCACTTCGTCCACTATGTTTGATTTATGTTATTTTGAGCTTGTTCTGCGAAGGATACATTCTTCAGGCAAAATGAGACTAAACGACTCAATTGATCTGGTTATATTATGCGTATATTATAACTAAATTATATAGTTATTTGTTTAATAGTCCAGTTTAGTAAATACTTTAATTATAATACTTAAACAATTTAATAATAGCCTTTCAATAATAGACTATTCAAAATAAATTAATATTACTTCTACTTCTACTACTACTACCAATAGTAATTATTATTATTATTATTTGTTTAATACTCCAGTTAAATAATTGTAATAAATTATCACATTTAAATGGTTTATTATTAATAATAATAATAATAATAATGGATTATTTAAAGAATAAGTAGTAGTCCAGATAAGTAAATGCATTGCAATTGAAATGTACTACAAAATGTAATTATTTTGTGTTTTTTAGGAACTTAGAGAGTTGTGCACATAATTTTTGTTCTGTTACGTATTTTTTTCTGTATATCAATTGCGTTTTTTAGCTAAGCCTAATGACTTTCACACTGTACAAGCGATGAAGCCTGGCGACGTTTGGATTTCTTCTTCTTGAGTTTGAGGTATAAAAGTGATCATGTCAGATCTGGTTGGGGAAAGTTATCAGGGCGAGATTTAATGTACATTCACATTTCCTTGAAACCTGATTTGGCCTCTTCCTCACTTCCTTTCAGCACCATCTTTTTCAGCACATTTTTTTTCTGTGTGTCATTCTTGGCCAGAACTTGAGTTGACATATCTATTTATTGATGGGTTTTGTAGTGTAGAGTGCTGTGTAAGTATCGACCCGCTCTGAAGCCTCTCGGTTCTTATCAGCACATGGTGGACGCTGTGTTAGATAAGCTCATATCTGCTAAATCAGACACCGTCGCACCTTAAAATCAATCCCTTAAAGACACTCGTCATGTGACCACGACCGTTTTCTAAACATATCGAGCTGAGGGAAGCCGACCCGGTAACACTTTATTTGAAGGGGTGTGCATAAGACTGACATGACACTGTCATAAACATGACATAACACCTGTCATGAACTTGAAGGAGTCTTTATGAATGTTTATGACTGTTGTCATTAAGTGTCATTCGGTAAATTATGACACTTTTAATGCAAAGTTGACATTGTTTAAAATGTCTTTGTTATGACAACTTGACATTAACCAAGAAATCATAACCTGTCAACCTGTCACAAATATGTCATAACAGGTCTAATTATCAAACTTAAAGAAGTTATTTAGCTTTGCGTTAACATTATATTACCCTGTCGTATGTGGTTGGTTTTGACTTTGGCCGTCATGACACCATTATAACTGTGTCATGAATATTTTACTTGCCCTCAAGTAAAGTGGAACACATTGTACTAGTTATAAAGATGTCATTAAGGGTTATTACACTGTCAAATGCTTTAACATATGACATATGACAAATGCTTTAACATATGACATATGACAAATGCTTTAACATATGACAGGGTAATGTAATGTTAACGCAAAGCTAAATAACTTCTTTAAGTTTGATTATTAGACCTGTTATGACATATTTGTGACAGGTTGACAGGTTATGATTTCTTGGTTAATGTCAAGTTGTCATAACAAAGACATTTTTGTCTTGGTTAATGTCAAGTTGTCATAACAAAGACATTTTAAACAATGTCAACTTTGCATTAAAAGTGTCATAATTTACCGAATGACACTTAATGACAACAGTCATAAACATTCATAAAGACTCCTTCATGTTCATGACGGGTGTTATGTCATGTTTATGACAGTGTCATGTCAGTCTTATGCACACCCCTTCAAATAAAGTGTTACCGAAGACCCTTTCAAATTCATATTTGCGATGCTTCCGGGCGGCTATTTCGGGCATTCAAGTCCTATCTACTTGAATGGGGGAATTCTGAACTCTTAAACACTGCTTGCCCAACTCACAATTAAATTACATATTTCAAATCAGCAACAAAATCGGACACGAACAGTCCCATAAATCGTGTTTCTTCTGCTCAAATAGCGTTAAAATAAGTGTATTTTTCAGGCTAGTCCAGCCAATGTACATGTGCGGTCTTAAGTGCTGTGATGCGATTACTAATAATAATAAAATAATTATATAAATTGTAATAATAATAATAATAAAAAATAATATATCAAAAATAATAATTATAATAATAAAAGAAAAATAACTATAATAAATAAATAATAAAAATCATAATAAATAAATAATACATAATAATAATATAATAAAATCATAATAATTATAATTCGTTACATTTATGTATCGCTTTTCTGGGTACTCGCTTACTGTACCAATCAGCGATTGGCTCTTTTATTTAGAAGGCGGGACTTTCTCCCTGTATAAAAAGTGTTTGGGAAGACTGGACATTATAAATGACCGCCATTTTGAAAACGTTAGAAAATGACGCAAACGTTTAGCGATTAAAAATGCAACAATATTCAGCTTTCTCACTTTTCAGCAACTCACACGTTTCGCGATTGAGACTAAACTTGATTTCAATAGAGTTCGACTACAAAACGCTCTAATAATAATTGAAAGTGAATATTGCGTAAAATAGTCTGTTTTTGATTGTTAAAGTATCACTTCATCCACTATGTTTGATTTATGTTATTTTGAGCTTGTTCTGCGAAGGATACATTCTTCAGGCAAAATGAGACTAAACGATTCTAGCCGAAGAAAAGCAGAAGATCTGGTTATATTATTATGCGTAGAATTTTTTGAAAACTTGCGCAAAATTATATAGTTGGATTATTTAAAAAAGAATAAGTAGTAGTCCAGTTAAAAAAATGCATTGCAATTGAAATGTACAATATTGAATAATTTTGTGTTTTTTAGGCACTTAGAAAGTTGTGGACATAATTTTTCTTCCGGTTATGTAATTTTTTCTGTATTTCGATTGCGTTTTTTAGCTAAGCCTAATGATTTTCGCTCTGTACGAATGAAAATACACAGCACGTAATATAGGCCCAAATAGTTGCGTAAATATTTTAAATATAAACAAATCTCTCTTTTTTCGCTCTGTATGCCATCTTGGAATCTCTTTTTTCCGTCATCGCCGCAACGCGATGGATTTTTCATGAACGAGGCTCTGTTTTCGCATTTCGTAGTTCACGTGCATTTCTTTCTTAACTAATTACATTTCTGTTGCGTCCATAAAAAATCTGCGAGAAATGATGCGCAAATGGAATCAGTTCTCTCAAAGCGTGAATGTATTTGACCCCGGATAAAAGTGTTTTGTCAGAAGTCCTTCGGCTTTTCCGGGTGTATATGTGTGTGTTACGAGGTCTCCGCTAATAGCCGTACGGTGTCCCGCAGTCGGACGTCTCTGGCTTTGATGTTCACCTCTCCTCGTTACGTGTCCCCGCGCTCTCGTTATCATTCTTGCCAAATTACCTTTGAAGTTGTTTTTAATTTTTTTAATTTACACCCCTTCCAACGCCTTCTTAACAGCTCATTAGGCTACGAAAGCCCAGCATCCTGACTAAAACACTGCATAATTAAAAGCGTTCAAGCTTCTCAAACTTGTACGGGTGACGGGTTTTGACCAAACTGTGTTTGTTTCACCAATTAGGCTTTTTTTCCATGTTCAGCTTTCTTTAGTGTGAGCATGAGCACTTCTCTATATCAGTGTCAGTGTTTCTGAACTCCTGAAACGCCTCCATTGTAGTCTTGAGTTTCTCCAGGGAACGAACACGTCACTATATTCCTCATTTAAATAATTCATTCGCAGAATAAAGGGGCGGGGCCTGGTTGAGTTAGTCAGTAGTGTGTTAAACTGGCGGTTATGGAAAGGGGCGGGACATTTCCCAAACACACTCGAAGCGCTCGACCAATCACAGCACACTGCTCCAGCTGACCAATCAGAGCACAGTGTACTTTTCAGAAGGAGGGGCTTCATAGAGACAGGAAGTAAACAGAGCGTTACTGACAGACTGGGAAGAGAGGAGCCGCAACAATGGAAAACGTAAGAAAACAGTGCAAAACGATTAAAGATGCAACAATTTTCATCTTTTTCACCTTTCAGCAACTCACAAATGTTTCCCAATTGAGACTCAACTTGATTTCAAGGGAGTTTGACTACAAAACGCTCTAAAAATAATTAAAAGCGAATATTGCGTAAAATAGTCTGTTTTTGATTATTAAAGTATCACTTCGTCCACTATGTTGGATTTGTATTATTTTTAACTTAGCTTTAGATTTTGGCCAAAATGAGACTAAAAGACTCTTTATATCTCTGAATAATCTGGTTATTATGTGGTGTATAGAGCTATTCATATAGCGTCGGTGAGTTTCCCGGTGCATTGTGGGCCGCGGGCCGTGGTGTTGGCCTTTGAGAGCTGGTTTTATTCAGTCGCTGTGAAAGAAGCCAGAGATCATCTGATGAAACATGGACCTGTGTGTTTAGCAAGCGAAACTGGAGCTAGAGGTCTGTCCAAAATCTATATCGCTGTACATCACACCAACAGTGTATCGCATGCTATTCTTGGAGGAAATTCAATGCAATTCAATTGTAAAGCATTTTCAGTTGAAAAAATTCCCTGGTTCTGTGTGTCTCATTCAATGCTTTTGTCCGCTCAGAAAAACAGTGCTGGAATTTTAAAGACTGCTGATTATGAATAGCACGAGACTGATCATAACTGATAACCTGAAGCAGCGTTTCCATATGCATGATTTGGACGAGATACGGCACACAAACTCATGAATGAAATACTCTAGATTACTTCATGAAAAACCAATTAACTCGCGCTAAAATGAGAAAACAGTGAGACCTGTGGAGCTGGAGAGAGTGTATTCTCATTCAGCGTTGTTTGGAAAAGAGCAGCGTGAACATTATGCTAAACATAGCAACATGTTATTTGTGCTCCACAAAAAGAAAGCTGACGTTTGAGCAACATGAGGGAGAGAAAATGAGACATTTCATGTTTTTGAATAAATTATTCCTGTAAATATTGTTGATTTGTTACTAAAGTTGTTTGCTTGCTTGCACACAGGAACTGGTGTGTTATATATATAATTTTTAGTATAGTATTTTTATAGTAGTGTTATATTATAATATGTGAAATATAGATAAATTATATACATCAAATGTAATTTCATGTGAAAATTCTCTCTCTCTCTCTCTCTCTCTACAGCACATATATATATATATAATTACATATTAAAAAATTATTTACATCAAATGTAACTGCATATGATAAATTATATATATACTATATCATTTTTTATTAGTTTTATATCAAATGTAATTGAAGCATAATACATTCTCTCTCTCTCTCTCTCTCTCTCTCTCTCTCTCTCTCTCTCTCTCTCTATATATATATATATATATATATATATATATATATATATATATATATGTAAAAATATGAGGTTTGGGCCCTTAGAATCGTCCTAGCTTTCTCCCCCTTATAGCAGCGACCATATATATATATATATATATACATACATAATTTATTTATAGTTTATTATATTAAATATATAGTTTAATCATTCGTAATCCTAATATTTTTAGAGCTAGAAGTACAGTTTACACAAACAGGTTCTCAAAATAAAGAGCATTCAAATAAAAACTTCTCTCTTTTCATAAATTCCCCAAACACTTGCTTGCCTATAATGTTTAATATGCCTGAAATTCCCATTTAATCATTTAAATTTTTCAGCTAGTGTGTAGGCTAATTAGGGCTAAATTGAAATATCCTGCTCGTGTCTTTGACGACGCGTCTGTAAAAACACTTAAGCGAAGACGCTGAACCACTCGCATTAAGCAATTATCAAACAAACCTGCTTAATCTGCTTTAATAGACGAATCTCCGAGGTTTGAGAGACGAGCACACACACACACACACGCTGAGTGGGAAATACTGCGAGTCTCAGGGAACTTCATGATTTATTTGGGCGTATTAGCATTGCTGTGTAGGAACAAATGCAGCGGCGGCGTATATTCTGCATTAATAGCGGCATTAAAGCCTGAATGTCCTGAAGCGTGTGATAATGTCCGTCTCATGCTTTTATCCCGTGCTTTCTCACACAAACACACACCGAAGAAGCAGCAGCTCCAGAACATTATTGTTTCCTCCTCACCTCTAATAGGATTTCTGTGGTGTCTGTGGGGTGGTGAATTGCTACCAAATAACAACAATAAAACACAAACACACGGACAGGGATTTCCGCGGAGTCTCCACGGGCCCGCGAGTGTTATGAGTGTTATGATGAGCGAGGTCGTTTGCAATATTGGACCTTTCTATCATCCCTCTAACGGAGAGAGTCAGATCTCGGGCCGGGAAAGGGTTTGCTACGAGGATTGTGTGGATGAGGTCATGAGGAAGAGGACCGGAAGCGCGTTTGCCATGAAGACACGCGTTTCCAAACTCAAAATGAAGCCATTTTTATGGAATATTGCCGTGTTTATTATTGTAAAGGATTTATCCGTGAACATCATGTGCCTCGTAATCTTGAATTAAAATGAGTTCCCCTCCCTCTGGCAGCAACGTCTCTTCTCTGCTTATGTCTCTACTGGTGCGAGGGCGGGGGCGGGGCAACCTGTCATTCACAGGAGATCCACCAATAGGAAGCTACAATCATCAATCAATTCCCCACAGAAAAAATTAAGCACCGCCCACATTTGTTCTTCTTCCAGAAGCCGTTTCACTCAGATATACAGTACGATGTGTGTGTGTGTATATACGGCGTGTGTGTGTGTGTGTGTGTATAACAGATTGGCCTATATACAAATATGTAACATTAAAAAATAGCCTCTATATGTATATGTGTGTATTTTTTAATGTTACATATTTTTATATAGGCCAATCTGTGTCTGTAGGCTATAATATATATATTATTTATATCATTTAATATATAGCAAAATATATCAATCAGTGTATTTTATTTGAACTCTATGCACTAGCATTACACTTTAGTGTCAAAAATGTTCACAAACTCTATATTTTTGCACTTTTTTGAAGCACTTATTTCTGCAAATATAATGCAGGTCATAAGTTGTTTTATGATTCACACCCGGGGTAATTAATTTTTCGCTCGATCTGCGTTAGATTGAAGTAAGAATTGTACAAATTCTCTCCTGAAATGAAGCTAAGGTTTTTGGTTGTCTGGTTAATTTGTTAATCTGTTGTTCACCCGACTCAACCAGCACCTGAAATCCCTCTTAAATTATTTAAAAAAAAATAACCGAGTGGCTAGGCTAGGCTAAGACCGCAGCTAACCACCTTGTAGCAGTTTTTGTCAGCAGGGAGGTGATGCTAATGGGTGGATTTTAATTAAAACTTTTATTCTCTTGCATTTTCTTTCCCGGAGAGATACTGAGGAATGAGTGAGGAATAATTAACATCGCTGCGGGAGCCGTTCCAGTGAGTTTTATTGACACGGGACGAGGTTGCCAGATGTGCTACGGCACAGATGCGCGGCCATGCTAACGCTAAACTGAGTAGAGTTATATTTGCACTGCAATTTTTATTGTTATCTATTTCAATAACACAACTCTCCAGTGTAAAATCACATCTTTTATGGAGACGAAACCCAGCCTGCATTGCGTTATATTGAGATCTGTTGAATTAAACAGAATCTGGATTGAACAGGCCCAAAGCAAAGAAAAACACATTATGAGGGTTTCAAACGCAGAAAACACAATGAAGCGCCAACAAAGAGAGCCGTTTATTCTCAAATACTCTTTTTTTGGAGGTGTAAAGTTGAAGAAAGTAGCTTTATTTTGAATCCAGCTTTGAGTTCGTCATGGGAGAGCTTCAAAAGAGCGTAAAATGTTGTTGTGAAAGTGAATGTTTGCTACCGCATAAAATGCTAATGTGTTTAATGTCAACATTTACGTCACAATCTGACGTATTTCCAACCAGGAAAGACAAATAAAGATGGCAGCCATTTAATTCACTCCAGTGAATGTCTGTCTCTGGTTAGTTTCACTCAAGCAGCTCTAAAATACCAAATTGATTTCTAAGTCTGAAAATATATCCAGACATGACAATGACAAGGTTTTCAAAGCACTTCTGTTCCTTGTTTCTTTCTTTAATCAGCCGGCTATCATTCTCAGAAGTCGTTTTATCATCTTGACCTGCTTTATTTTTCATGTTCAATTGGGTTTCTCTGAAATATCTCAATACATCAGACGAAGTGATAGCGAAGGGAAAACTGTCCTTGAATTAAAGCACACAATTAGCTGTGTTTTATCTAGGTTTGAATGATTTGCTTGTGGATTGAAGCTGGTTTATTTCCGTCCCTCGTGGCTCCGTTGGCGTTACGGATGTTATTTGGCCCTTGGCCTAAACAAGCTCCGGGACCCCTGGAGAGAACCTGAACTCCACTTGAACCGTTTCTTTAATTGAGGCGTTCTAGAAGAGAAAAAATGGCTGTTTAAACGCATTGGTTCGGTGATTGACTAACTTCTGTTTAAAATCAATCTGTTATTATTATGTTCAAATTCACAGTATTTTTTCATAAACATCAGACTTGGGCAAGTCGGGGCATTACATTTATTCAATTATTTTTCAAAGTCACAGAGAGCACCTTAGCAACCACCCAAAACTGCTTAGCAACCACATAGCAACGGGGTGGGGGACACTCTTCCATACACTTTGGCATCCACCAAAATAACAATATAGCAACGCCCTAGCAACCATTCAGAACACCTTAGCAACCAGACAGCCACCCAGAACACCATGGCAACTTCGTAGCAAGGCTTCAGCAACCACCCAGAACACCATAGCAACCATATATAGCATATCCACTTTAGTGTCCACCAAAACAAACCCGCATGGCAACGCCCTAGCAACCATTCAGAACACCTTGGAAACCAGACTGCAACCCAGAACACCATGGCAACCTCCTAGCAAGGCTTTAGCAACCACCCAAGACACCTTAGCAACCATATAGCATATCTACTTTAGTGTCCACCCAAACTAACCCTCATAGCAAACACCCTAGCAACCATTCAGAATACCTTAGAAACCATATGGCATATCGACTTTAGTGTCCACCGCAGAGCAACACCATAGCAACCAGACAGCCTCCTAGCAAGGCTTTAGCAACCACACAGAACACCGTTGCAAATATTATAGCATATCCACTTATAGCATGTCCATCAAACTAACTACATTGCAACACCCTAGCAACCATTCAGAACTCCTTAGCAAAGAAGCAGCCACACAGAACACCTTAGCAACTGTATAGCAAGGTGTAAAGCACACCCAGAACACCTGATCAACCATCCACTTTAGTGTCCACCCAAATTACCACATAGCAACACCCTAGCAACAATTCAGAACACCTTAGCAACCAGGCAGCCACTCAGAACACCGTAGCAAACACCCAGAACACCTTAGAGATCACCCACTCAACCATATAGAACCACCCCAGAACACCTTAGCAACCAGCTAGCATGCCCTAGCAACCACCCAGAGCACCTTAGCAACCATATAACAATTGCTAAAACAGCTTAACATCCATCCACTTTAGTGTCCACCCAAACGACCACATAGCAACACCCTAGCAACCATTCAGAACACCTCAGCAATTGTATAGCAATATCCAAAAAAACAAACGCCTTAAGCAAGAACACCTTAATCTATAGCAACACCCATGCAGCCACCCAGAAACTCCTAGCATCATATTCACCTGTTTTGAACAGGCATGAATCCTTTTTCTTAGAAAATTTTAAAAAGTCTGCTTTTATTAATGTAATCATTTCTTTATTTCCAGAAACCCTGAGTCAGAGAAGCCTGCGCTTCTGAACCCGAGTCCTCACCCTCGTTACCTTTGAAACACAGCTCGTTACCACCTCCTCAATAATTCACCAGCGTCTTTGCATCATGTATTATGCATGCGCTTAAGGAAAGCACCTTCTAATTTAGCATCACCGTCTCCCTCGCATCCCAAAAACTCCACGGCGCTTCGGTTGCTAAGCGATGATGTCACCGTGGTGTAGCTCGGGAATGATTGACAGGTGCCGAAAGCGTTGGATTTCCCCAGACTCGGCTCCAAGAGAAGCCCTCAACCGCCAGTTTAAAAACCATCCCATGGTTCATTTGTGTTCAGATACTGATAGAGAACTAATTAGCCGCTCCTGCAGGCTAATTCAGGCACGCGTTATTATGAAAATTAATGAATGGACTCCTTGATGGATATCACTCAGTTGAGTTCCAGTCACGGCGCGTTTAGTTCTGGATCTTTACATTATAAATGCAACACATTATGACATTTAAGCGATAGTCTCACGCTTGCAGTTATGAATAAGCGATTCATAAGCCTCGTCCGGGTCTGTTATCTTTTCAACTGTTCATATTTGTTTCCTTTTTGAAATGACAAGAAACGACGGCAAGAAAAGCTGCTGCAACACCCAGAAAGCCGCAGCTCATTAGAGGGCCAGAAGTCGGCCAAGAGGCATCAATTACCAGTGAGGGACATGGATCATATTTATAATTACACGGCATCGTGAACCATGAAAATCGTAATGTGGTTTAATCACCAGCTGTCTGTTCCCGAAGATCTCCAACGCTCCCAAACAAATGTCTGTTTTGATGACAAGCCTATCAAACGACGTCTGGATGGCGAGAGGAGGGGAATTGATGAAATCTGCAGGTTAAGTCAATGTGGGTTATTAAGTAGAGATGGGAATTGTATGTAATTTAATGACTGTAATATTTGAGGGAGAAATATTGGGAAACAGAGCCTTGTTGGCAAATGGAAATAAATAATGTAAAACGAGAAAGAACAAGAAAACATATTTCATAAATTCCTTTATTTTTATAAAACAATCTAGAGTGATTTATCAGTCTAAAGTACAACAGGTTCTTGGTTCATTGGGTCAGGCATGATTAAATGTATTGTGGTAGTCGGATTGATTGAGAAACTTAATTTATATGTTTTTGTGATTCACTAAAAATAACTGGTTCATCTGGTCATATTGTATAGGCTACCGTGCGTTTCACTCAAAAGAACCGGTGGATTCACTTTTGAATCTGAGTTTGCTAATGTTTGATTCACTAAAAAGAACAGACTCATGTAGTCATTATACAGGAATCAGTGTTAAGTGATCACTCTGTATGTGTTTGATTCACTAAAAAGAATCGACTTATATACTCGTTCATTTGGGAATCGAAGTTTACTGATCATATTATATGTTCGATTCACTAAAAAGAACCGATTGAGAATCTGAATTTAATTGTTGTGCTTGATTAATAAGTTTGATTCACTAAAAAGAACCGACTCATGCATGGATATCCATAATAAAGGCTAGATGTCTTACGGCGGAGTCTCTATCGTCATCACCGGCGGCCATCTTGTCACAGGCAAGCTTTCTGGCGGGCTCTGTAGTGCCTGATGTAAGATGAGTGATCAGCACGAACACAAATACTCTTATCTCGTTGAAATCTTGACGGATTTACAAACGGTTTGGTTTCTTACAAACGTTATTAACGTGGCTATAATTCTGGATGATTATTTATTGATACACTTATTATTCCATAAGTATGCAGTGTCATAACTATATCTCTGACGTTTATAACAAACCAAACCGTTTGAAAATCGGTAGAAAATTGAGCAAGTTATGGTTATTTAAAAAGTACATGCACCATTAAAACACAATGTTACGAGTGAGCGAGCTGCCTGTGACAAGATGGCCGCCAGGTGCGGACGTCGACCTCCATTGGCCAGCAGCGCGGACGAGACATCTAGCCTTTATTATGGATATATGGACTCATGTAGTCATTTGTTCGGGAATCAGTGTTAAGTGAGTGATCACTCTGTATGTGTTTGATTCACTAAAAAGAATCGACTCCTATACTCGTTCGTTCGGTAATCGGAGTTTGATCACGCTGTTTGATGCACAAAAAGGAACCTGTCCATAACGCACATTATTTACATATGCATATCAGATCATTTGCTTATTTTTGTGTATACTTAGTGTTGGTGATTGTGATTTATTAAAGGATGAATGTCTTCTGTATTCCACCCTCCAGGCCAAGACTGCAAGTCCTCTTTCATTTTATTCATTCTTTTTTCCCCCCTTTTTTGCACGAAGCCATGTGGAGTGGTAGGCCTACACAATAATTCCTCAGGTTATCTGCGGCACTAGCTTATCATTTTGCGAGAAGAAAGGAGAAATAGCTCATGCACCACCTTATCGTTAATTATATGAAATTACACTGCCAGGGGTTCAAGACAAAATGCACAGAAAGGAAAAGATAATACACGTGTACATGAAAACAACCGGTCTGTAGATTGAGTTAAGCTGGAATAAAGACCTGAACACTCCTTTCATGATATACTGCTTTTTCTCTCTCAAATAATTCATTATTATTGATCCGTAATTAAGTCATTCAGGCAGTGTGGCAAAAAGTCAATAGGGTCTCAGAGAATATCAGACAGTAGGTTACCATACTTGAATGACAAGGACAGTCAAACCAATGTATTCAGACACCTTCACATTTCTCACATTATCACAGTTTATTCGCTATAGTTTAGAAAAAAGTAATAAAATATGAGCAGAACTCAGCGTTATCAGATCAGTGGATATTTGACTGGTTTTGTCCGTCCTTCTGTTAGACTCTCACACATGAATTATGTTGAATATCTGTCAGCTGTTAAATTTAACTACACAATTAGATAATACCAGTTTAGCTCAACCAGTGACCAAGCAATGCTTCATGTTGTTCAGTGTGTGTGTAAAAAGAGCATTAGCAATTACAGAAAACACACTTCAGCGAAACATGATCAGCTCAAAGTGGAGGAATATAGGCTATGTGTTCACAAATTTGTATAAATGTTACTGGTAGTCACTGTATGAAGAATTTTTGGGTATATGTCACAGTTTACTTTATTTATCCTCACGTACATAAATTAACTATAGTGTCCTGCACCCACTTGTAAAAAAAAAATATTTAAAAAAATAGGCCTATATAGGCTATCTGGTGTCTGTCTAATTTTTGCTTTGACTACGTGACGCTCTCGTCTTCATTCGCTGCGGATAAAAGCTCCTCCTCTTTATTGGTCTTTGTTTTCCCTCTCGTTTGCGTTAAATCCCCTCGTCACTCTTCGAGAGGGTGGAATTACACACAGCCGAGGGCATAAAATGCACATTCACACCGCGAGTGACAGTGACATCTTAATCAAAGCGAGACCGTAAACACAGGCACAGCATTGAGAGCTAGCGGGGAAACTAGCATCGAGCTGAAGTTTAACTCGCCAGGCTTGTCTGGGCCTGACATCATCATCAGCCGCGAGATATATGCGACTGTGTGTGTGTGTGTGTGTGTTTGTGTGGATGGTCACTCAATATTGGACTTTACTGGGCCTGTCACAGACGAAACTGGGACACACACGACCGAAAGCTGGTTAGTGTGCATCAACGTCGCTCCGAAGTCAGCAGAAAACACAGACCTAAAATGGCGTAGTTACACAGTTCAGCACGTGCTACGTGTGTTAATGCTCAATTCGGCTAATTAATTTTTACGCAGAACAAGACAAATCCGAATATAAGACATATCTGAGACAAACACGACCAAAAGCTGGTTAGTGTACATATCAATGCATCAACGTTGCTCAGAAGTCTTATGAAATAGACAGAGATTCGGAGTTCACAAGCAGGTTAACACACACACTATCCATTTTATCATTGCAAATAACACATATTTGACTCGACTGACAGACTAGGAACTGACAGACAAATGAAGTAAACTTGTGTGTAGTATAAAAGTCCAACCTTGCACTTGAAAAGTTTTGGACTTGAGGTGCCAGACGCTCCTACTGTAATTGATCTCCGTGATTTGTTTGTGAAGCTCCTAAGTAAGGGATGTGTGAAGAAGAAGAGCTATTGAGGGTCCATTCAATGTTACAGACAATAACACCTGACTTGCACATTTGTTTCTAATATTGTTTTATATAGTGTGCAAAAATATCTTTAAAAAAAAACAAGATACATTAACATAAAGGATCTAGATAGACAGAAATATAGACAATGTATATTCAGAAATCCAGATTAAAAGATAGATGACTGACTGACTGACTGACTGACTGACTGACTGATTGATTGATTGATTGATTGATTGATTGATTGATTGATGGATTGATTGACAGACAGACAGACAGAAAGACAGATAGACAGAAAGATAGATAGATAGATAGATAGATAGATAGATAGATAGATAGATAGATAGATAGATAGATAGATAGGCAGATAGACAGACAGACAGACAGACAGACAGACAGACAGACAGACAGATAGATAGATAGATAGATAGATAGATAGATAGATAGATAGATAGATAGATAGATAGATAGATAGGTAGATAGACAGACAGATAGATAGACAGACAGACAGACAGACAGACAGACAGACAGACAGACAGACAGATAGATAGATAGGTAGACAGACAGACAGACAGACAGACAGACAGACAGACAGACAGACAGATAGATAGATAGATAGATAGATAGATAGATAGATAGATAGATAGATAGATAGGCAGATGATAGATAGGCAGATAGGCAGATAGATAGACAGACAGACAGACAGACAGACAGATAGATAGATAGATAGATAGATAGATAGATAGATAGATAGATAGATAGATAGATAGGCAGATGATAGATAGGCAGATAGGCAGATATATAGACAGACAGACAGACAGACAGACAGATAGATAGATAGAAAGATAGACAGACAGACAGACAGACAGACAGACAGACAGACAGGTAGGTAGATAGACAGACAGACAGACAGACAGACAGACAGACAGACAGACAGACAGATAGATAGATAGATAGATAGATAGATAGATAGATAGATAGACAGATAGAGAGATAGATAGACAGACAGATAGATAGATAGATAGATAGATAGATAGATAGATAGATAGATAGATAGATAGATAGATAGATAGATAGATAGATAGATAGATCACCTGCAAATTCTGTATTATATGTAAACTGCACATCTGTGACTGGATTGTAATATGACTTCACCTCTGAACCGAAATAAAATAGCTTGTGTTTCAGGCTTACTGACTGATGAGGCCACACACACACAGTCACACACACACACACACACACACACACACGACCGCTGCGGCGGCATGAATGTTACAGCAAGTGCTGGTTCAGTCTGAACACGCTGTTCTTCTGTCTGTCTCCTCTGTGTGAGGAAGGGCTGTCAGGCTACGCTAAGAGCTAGCACACACATGAGGCGTGCAGGTGTGTGTCACACACACTCGCTGAGAGCTTTCCATCACGCTTTAATGACTGGTGGCATTCTGCATGTCGCCGTGTTAACGTCTGTGTGTTAACACACGAATGCCGGATAATTCAATTAGCCACAGGGATGAAAGTTCAGAGAGGTTTGATCCTACTGTTGATTCACGCTAGCTCGCTTCTCACTCACTGGATTCAGTGCGTTTGGAGTAATAGAGTGTGTTGTTGCACAGGTTTGAAACCTGTTGCTGCTAACTGTGATTTTTGCTTGGATTTGCATTTTCTGGATCTTTGTACGGAAGATCCCAGAATGCGGTTATGAGGATGCCATTGATTGAGTGTGTTTTACAATCAATAAATCATCCCATCATCCCATTTAGATGATTACTCTGATCGATTTTATCCACGTCATAATCCGTTAGCAAATAGAGGCTACCGATCACACGGTTTTACTTCGATTATGTCCACTTTAATGTTATAGAGATTGATTTTTTATTAAAAATAATGGTCACACTTTAGATTAGGGTCCGATTCTCACTATTAACTAAGACTTGCCTCAATAAACTCCTAATTACTGCTTATTAATAATTAGTAAGGTAGCTGTAACGTTTAGGATTAGGGGATGTAGAATATGGTCATGCAGAATAAGGCATTAATATGTGCTTTAAAAGTACTAATAGACAATATCGTAGTAATATGCATGCTAATTAGCAACATGTTAATAGAGAGAATCGGAGAATAGTGAGAAAGTGTTAACAAAATAATGATTTTTTTAATATTTTTTTTAATTTAGCTTTGTTACATGCAGGTGAAATATTACTGTTCAAATGTTTTTATGTACCGTATTTACTGTATAATACACCGCTTTACTGTATATACGCTGCGTTTGTGAACTTTGTGTGTTTTTGACAGTTTAAGCGCAATAAGACATGAAAGAGAAATTAGTTTAATACTCACGTGACTTGACATTCAGCTTTCTCTGTCCTCGTGCTTCGGGTGTGTGCGCTCAGAAAACCATATATCCATATATATATATCCTGATATATAACCATATATCAGAAGTTTGACTGTTATGGCTTTAAAATAATAAACTTTCATGATGACGAAGAACTGCACTGTCACGTGAGCCTGGCCACGATAGAGATGAAAATCAAAACCAAACAGATGTTATAGTTTTTGGCAGAGTATCCGAGGCACGAGCTGTACAGGCGCAGCAGCTCATTTGCATTTAAAGATACAGGCACGAAAACAGCATGGTTTTCCTTCCACTCAAAAACACAGCATGGTATAATGAACGATCTGTGGGGTATTTTGAGCTGAAACTTCACAAACACATTCTAGGGACACCTTCGACTTATTACATCTTGTTAAAACTATAATGATCTATAAAAAAAAAAGTAAGTTTTTCAATTTGCATTGATTTATATCCATTTTTACACACATTTCCAGCAGTGGCGTAGCCACGAGGGGGCCTGGGTGGGCCTAGGCCCCCTCATTTACATGTCCGGCCCCCTCAGATTTCTGATTGCTGAAAAAAAAAAATTAGGAGGCAAAATATTTTTTTAGTGATTGTGAATTAGTAGCCTACACTGCGCAAACCAAAGTAATACCCACCGGATGAAGAAGGGTTTCCTCTCAGTCTCCACAGTACATAAAATATTTATTTTATTTTATTTTATTTTTATTTTTCGTGTTCGCATTTATGAGGAAAAAACAATGTTATGGACGTGTTTTAGTGGAAAACAAAAAAAAAGCTCTGAAAGCGGCACTAAAAGATGCTTTAAAACTTTCACAGACACATCAAACAGAAAGCACAAAACCTTTCTTTAACCTGAATTTCGTTTTGTATTAATTGTATCTTAATTTTAATCAATGTTTCATCAACCAATTGCCTGGATTAAATATAGCAGACGATATATAAGAAACGGAGGCGCCGCCGCGTGAACTGGAGCGCGTCTCATAACTGAACAGAAACTCAGCATATAAGATAGTCTAGCCTCACATGTCTACTTTTAAACAGAACAATTCAAAACGAAAGAAAACAGACTACAGACTGCTCTCTGCTTATGTAATCCTTATGAAATGTGCATTTCTCTCTGGCGCATTCACTAGGCCGACTGAAGATCGCGAGTCAGCATCGTCAACTTCATCAACTTCATCTTAGCCGACAAAGAAAACACTTGTTTATTAATAAACAATTAAAATACCTCATTGCTATATTTTACATATTCATAATCATTACTTTTGCCGGTTCTTTGTGACAGCTTTTATGTGCTTTATTGGCAGCGCCACCCTTACATGTCAGAGTCGCCACCGCATCACCAGAACAGGCATGTATAGCCTATACAATTATATATATATATATTGTTGCCCCCTCATTTAAAGACGGGACCCCCCAAAAATAAAATTCTGGCTACGCCCCTGATTTCCAGTTGTGGTGTCATCTCCATTATGACTAACAATTTTATGTCTAAAAATATGTCGTTGTCTGAGACGGCAGAGAGTAGCCAGTTAAGCAATGAGCTTTCTTTACAGAGATAACATTTAGGAAAGTATGCTTACTTAATGTTTACAGTAAAACTATGTTATTGCGATTATTATTGTCACCTGTTCATCATTGTGTTTTGTTCGCTGACTTTAGCTTTAGCTTCTTTGCATGAAGAACAGCCTAGTGACGAAATGCGCTCTGTAGTAGTTTGTCCGTTTAGGGCCACCGTAGAAACATGGCGCCGCAAAATGGCTATTTCAATGTAAGGGGACTCAAAACTAAAAAAAATATATGTTGGCTTTAATTCATTTTATTTTGTCAACAGGTTCCACATAACTGGATTACGTTAAACAAACATAATTTGTTCATGTAACTTCAACATCATACAATTAAGTAATTTTAACCGACCCAATTTAAGTAGTCTCAACATGAATTTTTAAAGGCTTCCTGACATGATTCAGGTAGTTTTTTATATTCATTAATCCATTAATATTTCATTTATTTAGTGACACATAATTAAATTGATGGACTATAGCTAGCTATTTGCTAGCAGTAGCACATATTAGCATCTTAAATGCTAAGTTTTACATACTCCTTCAACCAAAGCATTAGAATGAATTGAATCAGTCGACAACCAAACAAAATGCTCCACTCCTCTCCACAATGGTAACCCACTGTAATTTAAATGGTTCTAATAATTCCAATGTAATTTTACATTAAACACAATTACACAATATCAAGTCTTCGCCTTTCCTAAATTTCTCAAAAAAAAGATAAAATAACACTTAATTTGAACATTTATTCTCTCTTAATTCAACCATATGCAAAGCATGCTAGGAACTAACAAGCACAGCCCAGTGTCAGTTAATGCAACACAAATCAATCATGTAATCCAACACAAGCGGATTAAGTAAACTTAAATTGTACATATATTTAAGCAGATTGAACACAATCAAATTAAGTTTGGGCAAAATAGCATTCGGCTCGCACTATACTGCCACCCTCTGGATGTAAATTTTTTTTACTTAACATAAATGGTTTGTGTTTAGAGAACACGTAAGGATTTTGTTTTTGTACTGTTAAGTTGAGACATAATTGCATAGACCTTAATAGAAAAAAACATTTAAAGTAAAAAAACACAATTATTATAAGTAAGCTAAATATAAATATATTATGTAAAGTGCACAACCTTCCTAGTTCACTTTTTTGAGTGTAGATAACATACGGTTCATTATGTAACGTCTTTATACACCACTAAAAACATAGTTATGTATATGAAATTGCATTTCTGTCAACAGATCCTCCTAAATATCTCACAATGCACCTTTAAACGTCATTTCCACTACAGAATGAAGGGTAATTTCTGATGTGGTGGAAAGACCATTATCTGTGAATTTTCTTGTAGCCTACATTGTTGACATGAATTAAGTGCTTTTTAAGGGAGTTTAGTTTTTCATTTTAAGTCCGAAAGTGGCCATATTTGAAGAAGCACGCTTATATGAAAGGCCTTTTCTACATGCAGGGCAAACCGCGGAGGAATAAATAAGGCAAACGGAGGGGCCAGCTCATTATGAATTAAAATATTTACACCATCGGGGACGGCGTCACTTTACATCACCTTTCCTGTATGCTAATAAGGCAGCTAGCAGCGAGCGCCTCCATTTTTCATCCGTGGCATTTGTCTAGAGGCTAGACTTCAACACACACACACGCTCGCTTATATTTACAGCTCGATCCAACCTCAGTGCACATGAATGCTCGCGCAAGCACAAACCAAACATATGCTTGACGCGCTCAAGACGAGAACTAGCGTGTCAGAAGATGCTAAGTGACAGAACCCGATTGAACTCAAAACATGTCGGTCCCCTGATGATATAGGCCTACATTTACATCAGTTTCACAGATACAATTTCTAAAATTAGCATTAGCACATAAGCATGAGTTACTGCAGCTATATCATCTGGGTTTAGTGCGAGGCTTCACACGTGATTAAGTGTTAGCTATCGTTTGTGTCTGAAATAGCTAGTAAGTCAATGATGTAACAGTGTTTTAGTGTGTAAGTGCAGGTGGAAACTTCGCTTTGATTAAAAGAATCTGCTAAATCAGTACGTCAATGTAAACTGCAAATATTTTTGGTAATTTTTTTTAATGATTTTATTTATTTTGGTCACAGTCAGGCTTTGGCCTTAATTTGTAGAGCTAATGTAAGTGTATTTTATTAATTACATTTTGTATTAATTTATTAATGTTTAAATAAATATATAAAAAAAATGTAAGATTAAAATAAAAGCGTCTGCTAAATGAATAAATGTAAAATTATTTATAATATTATTTTATATAAAACATTTATTTTATTTATGAATTGTTATTTTTAATTAATATTTTTGTGTGGATTTGTTTACTGTGATTTATTATTATAATTATTCAAAATTGAATGCATGGCTATTTTATAGCTAACATTAGTGTACAACATGCAATTTAATAATATTTTTTATTTTAGGTTGTATTTTTTTATAAAATCTTACATTAAATGTTAATTTTTATATGTACTTTTTTCTTGGATTTGTTTGTGGGAGCTAATATGTTTAATTTTTAATAATATTTTACATTAAATGATGTTTTTAATGCATTTTTGTCATATTTTTGATTGATCTATGATTTTTTTCTGATTTTGCAGCGGATTTGATTGCAGTTATGTATAATTTAAGTCAATAATCTTCTTTCTGTAGCAGTAGAGCTCATGTAATATGGAGAAAGTCTGGCAAACACATGTTTTTTCTGTTCATAAATCAAACAGGTAGATTGTCTGTTTGATTGTTTGCCATTGAAGGAACACTTCAGATTTCAGAGACTCATGATTGTTCAAATGATGCTACAAACCCATGAGTTATTGTTAGTCATTGTTCTCATTAGCATCCCCATCTCGAGTCCAATCCTAATGAACGTCAGGATAACGAGCTGTTGATTGGAGTGGCATCTGATTGGGCGCGGTTGCTCAGAACAAGAGTGATGGCGGTAAACGATAATGAGCCTCTCGTTCATTCCTCAAGCGCCGCTCATGTGAACGAGAATCCCAGCTTTCTCTATAAAGTACGGAGCCGAAATTTGGCCAAAAAAAATTGTTATACGGCAGGCTTAAAGGAGTAGTTCACTTCAGAATGAACATTTCCTGATAATTTTCTCTCCCTCACGTCTTTCAAGATATTCATGTCTTTCTTTCTTCAGTGGAAAAGAAATGAAGGTTTTTGAGGAAAACACTCCAGGATTTTCTCCATATAGTGACTTCAATGGGGTCCAACGGGTCGAAGGTCCAGATGTGAGTTTCAGTGCAGCTTCAAAGTCTCGACACGATCCAGCCGAGGAATAATAAGAGTCTTATAGACAAACCAGCGGACATTTTATAAAAAGCAAACATTTATGTACTTTATAACCACAAATGTTCGTCTTGCACTAGCTGTGATGCGACACACATTGGGCCCTATTTTAACGATCTGAAACGCAAGTATCAAGCGCGAAGCTCAAGTAACTTTGTGGGCGGGTCTCGGCGCTGTTGCTATTTTACGGCGGGATAAATGACTCTTGCGCCCGACACAAGTTTAAAAGGGGTTGGTCTGACATAGCTTCATTATTCATAGGTGTGGTTTGGGCGTAACGTGAAATAAACCAATCAGAGTGTCATCCAACATACCCTTTAAGAGCAGGTGCGCATGTTGCATGGCGGATTGTTATTATTACGGCGGATTTAGCAGGCGCGCGCCAGGAGCGTTCACGGCCGAGGAGACCGGCGTTCTCGTCAGGGCAGTGAAAGACAGAGACGTGACGTTGTATGGGGATGGGAGATTTTTTTTTTTCCTGGTTCTTGATGGACAAACTAATTTGTCAGATGTCCTTATATACACATGTGTCTTGCCACTATTGGGCAAACAGGTCTGATCCGTCATTACTACAATTACCCTGAAAAATGTGGGTAAATGTGTAAGCTAGATTTAGGCCTACATTTTTTACATCTTCATGGACACCACAATGATTTCCCTCATGTGTTCATAGTTTTCCTTGTTATAATGTATGATTTGCAAAAATAAAAACTGCTGCATCTGTGGCCTCGTTCACACTGCAGGGGCTTAATACTCAATTCCGATTTTTTTTAAAATGCGATTTTTAAGGCCGTTCACATTTCCAATTAAATGTGACCTTTTGTGATCTGACCCAGAAATAACCCGCATGCGCAGAAGAGTACTCAACGGTCAACGACGTCACTTGTTGTTTGCGAAAGTAGCTAAACATGGATGTCAACAGTGGAGCTCGTTTAGTGACGGGTCGAATACATGCGACCTGGCCGTTCAGATTGAAGTCTCATTTCAAAAGATCGGATACATATCGGATTTGGACCACATACCCAAGTGGGCTGGGTCGCATTTGAAAAGATCAGATCTGTGTCGTTCAGACTGTCATGAAAAGATCAGATACAGGTCGCATAGGGGCAAAAAAATCGGATTTGGGTCGTTTCAGCCTGCAGTGTGAACTGTGTGCTGTGTTGATGAGAGAATCAAAGTGTATGCGCGTTGTGCACCGCTACATTATGGCCAAGCACGCGCGCTTAAAATAGCATTATGCGCAACGCGCCACTGACTTTAGACCAGGTGTTTTCTGGTCAGTGGTGGACTTGTTTTCTGGAACTGCAGAATAGCACTAGGGAATGTTTGCGGCGAAACACGCCTCCTTTTTGCGCCGACCCGCCCAGCTAGCGCTAGTTCATTCCCTAGTTTACCGACGTGCGTCTGTGGAGGGAAAAGCCCGCTCTGCGCGGGTGCAAAATAGGAATGATACACGCGTCAGCGTACAAAGTCATTTGCGCCGGGTGCACGATAGGGCCTATAACGTGATCACGTTGAAAGGTCAAGCGGGACGTAGGTGTAAGAACAGACCTAGTGTTTACAAAGCCAACCTACAAAGACTAAGTCAAACCATTTACAATAATTTACTGAATAAATAAAAGGTAAAGCAACGAATTCGGACGATTTTGAAGTTGGAGGAGAAAATAAGACAGCCTATATGTCCGGTTGACGTGATTACATAATGCGTGAAGTCGAAGACGTGCAAGATGAGCATTTGTGGTTAAAAGTATATAAATGTTTATTTTTTATATAAAATGTCCGCTGGTTTGTCTAGATCAGACTCTTATTCCTCGGCTGGATCGTGTCGAGACTTTGAAGCTGCACTGAAACTCACATCTGGACCTTCGACCCGTTGGACCCCATTGAAGACACTATATGGAGAAAATCCTGGAGTGTTTTCCTCAAAAACCTTCATTTCTTTTCCACTGAAGAAAGAAAGACATGAATACCTCGGATGACGTGAGGGAGAGTAAATCATCAGGAAATGTTGATTCTGAAGTGAACTACTCCTCTAAAATGCTTCCCATCGAGACAGAAACTGCTGAGTTTGTAAATGAGCACATACTCTTCTTTCTCATTGGCTGCTGTTGTTTCTTTAAAAATTGGGAATCCGTTGTTTTCTGCCACATCCGGTGCTGATGGTGACCAGTAAACTCTGAATCCCAGCGTTGGGAATTGATTGTGTTGTTTTCTCAGGGCTGTTTCTCTCTCTCTCTCTCTGATCTCTCGACTTGCTGGAGCTCAAATTAGATTCTGCCCTTTTTAACCCTCCCTCTATTCCTCCGTGACCTTGGGTCGCAGCGAACCAGAGAAAGGAACGGGGAATAATGAACTCGCATGGGATGTGTGAATATATTAACAGGGCTGTCTGTTTGTGTGCGGATCAAAAAGCTCTTTTGATTTGAGATTGTTGATGTGATTGAAAGACAAGCGATGACCTTCGACACAAACCAGCACCGGTTCGAGGCATCAAGGCCCTTTATCTTCAGAAAGTCCTTTCATTCTTTTCTGTGTTGTGTTTTGAGTTATAGCACGAAGCGCCGCCTCGCTGTTAGCGGACACAACTTTATGCTTTGGCTTCTTAAATCAAAAATAACAACAAAAAATATTGATGCGCATTTTGTGGTGTTTATTAAGGCAAGCATCACTAATATATTTTACACTCAAACTTTGACAGTGTTCTGACGCACACAGGCCTCTCTATCTCTCTATCTCTCTATCTATCTCTCTATCTATCTCTCTATCTCTCTATCTATCTCTCTATCTTTCTATCTCTCTATCTATCTCTCTATCTCTCTATCTCTCTATCTCTCTATCTCTCTATCTATCTCTCTATCTATCTCTCTATCTCTCTATCTATCTCTCTATCTATCTCTCTATCTCTCTATCTCTCTATCTATCTCTCTATCTATCTCTCTATCTCTCTATCTATCTCTCTATCTATCTCTCTATCTCTCTATCTATCTCTCTATCTATCTCTCTATCTCTCTATCTATCTCTCTATCTCTCTATCTCTCTATCTATCTATCTCTCTATCTATCTCTCTGTCTATCTCTCTATCTATCTCTCTATCTCTCTATCTATCTCTCTATCTATCTCTCTATCTATCTCTCTATCTCTCTATCTATCTCTCTATCTATCTCTCTATCTCTCTATCTATCTCTCTATCTATCTCTCTATCTCTCTATCTATCTCTCTATCTATCTCTCTATCTCTCTATCTCTCTATCTATCTCTCTATCTATCTCTCTATCTCTCTATCTATCTCTCTATCTATCTCTCTATCTCTCTATCTATCTCTCTATCTATCTCTCTATCTCTCTATCTATCTCTCTATCTATCTCTCTATCTCTCTATCTATCTCTCTATCTCTCTATCTCTCTATCTATCTATCTCTCTATCTATCTCTCTATCTATCTCTCTATCTATCTCTCTATCTCTCTATCTCTCTATCTATCTCTCTATCTATCTCTCTATCTCTCTATCTCTCTATCTCTCTATCTATCTATCTCTCTATCTATCTCTCTATCTCTCTATCTCTCTATCTCTCTATCTATCTCTCTATCTATCTCTCTATCTCTCTATCTATCTCTCTATCTATCTATCTATCTCTCTATCTATCTCTCTATCTCTCTATCTATCTCTCTATCTCTCTATCTCTCTATCTCTCTATCTATCTCTCTATCTATCTCTCTATCTATCTCTCTATCTCTCTATCTATCTATCAGTCTGTCTGTCTGTCTGTCTGTTGTTTTATCTATCGTTTGTTTAAATAAAACCACACCATCTGAATCTTGTCGTGTTTCTTCCAGCCATATTGTCTGTGATTCTTGTGTACACAGTGTGATTTGGTACGTAAACGCTATCAAGGGCAAAATGAACGGCCTGTCACCGCAAACGCACAGAAGACATCTGGGCTTTGTTTCGGTCGAGTAAACAGTGGTTTGTATCTGCACTGGCGGAGGGAATCTTGACAGGCAGCCGGATGTCAGTTCGAGAGAGAGAATCTGATGCTAATGATGCCGTGTTAACCCTCCGCGATGTTGAACTAGCGTCGGGCCGCGGGATCTGGACGACAGATGTGTGTCCTTGAAGCTTTTCTCTCACGAGCCACACAAGTTTTGGCTGGACTTTTTAAATAAGCTGTTTTAAAGGGTTAGTTCACCCAAAAATGAAAATTAGCCCATGATTTATTCACCCTCATGACATCCTAGGTGTATATGACATTCTTCTTTCAGACGAATCTTCCAAGCTTTATAATGGCAGTGAATGGCTGTTTCTGTTTTGAAGTCCTTAAAAGGGCATCCATCCATCATAAAAGTGTATCTGTCCATCATAAAAGTGTGTCTGTCCATCATAAAGTGCATCTATCCATCATAAAAGTGTGTCTGTCCATCATTAAGTGCATCTATCCATCATAAAAGTGCATCTATCCATCATAAAAGTGCATCTATCCATCATAAAAGTGCATCTGTCCATCATAAAAGTGCATCTGTCCATCATAAAAGTGCATCTGTCCATCATAAAAGTGCATCCATCTATTATCATGGCTAGATTCACTTTTATGATGGATAGATGCACTTAATGATGGACAGACACACTTTTATGATGGATAGATGCACTTTATGATGGACAGACACACTTTTATGATGGACAGATACACTTTTATGATGGATGGATGCCCTTTTATGGTCTTCCAACCAGAAACAGAAACATTCACTCTCATTATAAAGCTTGGAAGAGCCAGGACATTTTTTAATATAACTCTGATTGTATTCGTCTCAAAGAAGAAGAATGTCATATACACCTAGGATGTCTTGAGTGTGAGTAAATCATGGGCTTATTTTCATTTTTGGGTGAACGATCCCTTTAAGTTCTAAGTTTGAGCTTTTATTTATGGTTTTTCTTCATTATGTTAGCATACATTTAAATCTTTCATTCGCCGTCTACCACTCTCTCTGGCCGTTTATTAATTCATCTGTAGTTCAATCACTAGTGTTGCTGAACTCATCATGAGTTAGCATCACCTCAGGCCATGTGATATGAAGTCTCATTTACACTTCCGTGAGTTTTCCCCACACTTCCTTTCTCTCTTCATTTCTTCCATTCGCATTGATTTCCAGACACACTCGGAGAGTATTTCCACTCGCCGCCTCGATTCAAAACAGTCACGTTTGTTACAAGCAGGACCGGCGTTCTTGCATCATTCCTGAAGAACACACCTGCCAGAACAAAACTTCAAGAGCGCATTTATCCGTCTTCTAAAACCAAGGCAGATCAATGAATAGTTGAAGCATAATGTATATTCATTAAACTGAGCATTCTGGGAAATGAAAAGAGATACGAGTTTCTCCTCACAAAACATGAATTGGTGCACCTGGAAAATATATATTATATATACAGTATATATTATATAAATAATATTTAGGTCTCTTTTCTTATATTGCAGACTGTAACGTTTGAGAAATCAAGACAAACTGTGACTGATTGGTTTAACGATGGTGGGTGTTTTTTTTACTTAAATGTTACGTTTTTGTTTTGTTTTGTTTTTCATCGGAATGGTACAAAACTTGGTAAAGTTTTGGCACTTGCAATGTGAACACAAAAAAATAATGGACATGATTCGCAGTTTCCTCTAGTGGAAGCGTTCGGTACTGCAGCCGAACACACTCACTGAACGCTCATTTACTGAGATATCAGACTCACATTTGGAACACAATTGGTTTAGATTTATGGCTTTGATTTTCTTGCAGTTTTCGAGTAAAACATGATTTTGAAAATATATATTTTCTATTAAAATTTAAAATAGTATTTTTGTGCATTTTTCATAACAATAGACAGAAAAATTCTGTTACTTTTTTTAGTTCACTTTTTTAACGTTTTTTAGCTTAAGCAATAATCTGCCAAGTGTCGTTGTTGAAAAAGATCAAACTTAAAGGTGCTGTATCTAACTTTTTCACTCTAAAGCATAAAAATACCATAATATGTTTGATAACATGCTAAGTTCACATACTCGTTTCTCTGAAAAACACTTCTACAGCCAGTTACTTTACTGTGAAATGTGTGTTTCCAGGCTGTAATGTTTGTTTTTGTTTTGGTCTGTGATACTGCACGTTGTCAATTTGCCAATTTTCATTGTCCATTGCGCTCGTTCCTGTTGCATGTGCTAACACTGACAACCCGTGTGAGCGCGTTGAGTCTGAGGAGGCGGGAGAAACGACGATCTCCAAAATTTTGAATTCGACTGCAGTACCTATTATATCATTCTTACATACTGCACCTTTAAGTCTGTGCTTTAAAGCATTTAAGATTTACCACAGTTTAACTTGGAAACTTTATTTTCAGGTCTATGCTCAAAAAGTGAATAAATGGATTATAAATACAGCGTAAATATAATTTAGTATAAAAAAAATCCCCTAAAAATACAAAATATTAAACAAACAAAAAAAACATTATCAAACTAAAATATAGTACAGTTCCTGGTTGGTGTGTTTTGGCCTGGATCTGAGACGCACAGTCCTCGTGTTCAGAATGCAGATTCCCATGTTTTATCATTCATTTGATTTGTGTATGAACGTGCCTCAGTCACAAACGCCCTTCATTTTAATGATCCTTGCTGGCTGCATTCAATTACACGCCATGAAATATTTAGAGCACTTCCGCTCTGATTTATTTCCCTAAATCCACCACCATTGTTAATAGGATGAAAGTGGTGATAGTGAGATATTTTGTTATGAAAGATTAATGAATAATACCATTAATAAAAACTACGGCATGTTAATACCTGAATCAAAGGAGTGAAATTAAACTTCTCATGATACAACACTCAAAATGTTTTGTATTCAGAGACGTTTTGCCCATGCAAAGTAGCTGGATCTCTCATATAACGTGTTAGATTCATTATAGTGATTCGGTTCATCCTAAACGGTTCTTTTTCTCATTTGTAGAGCTTGAACGTCTGCTTCATTACTGAATCAATTCGTCATAAAAGGTCCTCTTATATGTAGCGTTGAAAACGCAGATTAATTCTAGTGATTCGGTTGCTTCTAAACAGTTATTTTTCTCAGAGCCTTTGTACTTCAATGTCTGGTTCATTACTGAATCGATTCGCCATAAACGGTCCTCCCATATAGCATTACAAAGTCTGATTCATTCTAGTGATTCGGTTCCTTCTAAACTTTCTCTTATATGTAGCGCTTCGATGTCTGGATCATTAATAGTGAATAGATTCGTCATAAACGCTCCTCTGATATGTAGTGTGGAAAAGTCGGATTAATTCTAGGGATTTAGTTCGTTCTGAACTGTTTCTTTATGTAGCTTTGAAAGTCTGATTCATTCTAGTGAATCGATTCGTCATAAACGCTCCTCTCAGCGCTTCAATGTCCGATTCATTGTAGTGATTTGGTTCATTCTCTCATTTGTAGTGCTTGAAAGTCGGATTCCTTTTAATGAATCGATTCGTCATAAACGGTCCTCTCAAATGTAGCGATTCAAATGAATCAGTTCATCCTAAACGGACCTCTCTAATTTACAGGCTAGTGTTAGATAGATTAGCCTCTAGTGAATAGGTTCGTTCTGAATAGTTATTTCTCTCATTTGTAGCGCTTGAAAAGTCAGACTGATTCTAGATGGTTCTTTCTCTCTGAAAGTCCAGTTCATTCGAATCGATTCATCATAAACGGTCCTTTTATATAGTCAGCATTGATATTCAACTTATTTATTTTTTTTACAGAAATTATTTCTTATTTTTAAACCCCAACCCAAACGTTGATTTATATTTTTTTAAATAGGCCTACATTTTGTTAACCCGAACTTTGCCAAGACACCAATTCACTCGAATCCCATCGGAATTTGCAACGCGGGTCGAGACCGATTAGTGTGAATCGATTATCGATTGTGTTGGCACACAGTTCGGGTTAAAAAAAATATTAAAAAAATGTAAACCAACTTGGGTTTGTCCATATTTGACCCAAACATAGGTTGACACAACCCAGCATTTTTAGAATGTACTGTAAGATTGGTGTGTTATTTATAAGAGAGTTGAGCGATCTGTTTGAACCCTGTATCGATCAGTGATAATGAGTTCAGGCTCTTTCGGCCTCTGATGAACACACAGTTTAACAGCATCGATTCCTCACTCGCCACAGTCTCAGGTGTTCTTCTCTTCCTCAGGAGAGGTGTCTCAGGTACACCTGCCCTGATCTGGAGCGCGTGCCCGGGGTCCCAGTGCAGAATCACGACAGACGCGCGCGTAACCCGGCATCACATCAGCGGCTCTGGTCTGTGACGTCATGATGACGCGAGAAAACAATGTCCTCGATTTACAGTAATGCACTTACTGTATATAATATACACATATATAAACTTAATTTTATATTATGTATTTTAAATGTATAATTATTTTGTAATAGTTCTTTTATAATATTTAATATATATAGTTATTATAATATATCGAATATATGTTTAATTATGTATTATTATTATGTTTACATTAATTATTAGTTTTACATTTATAATTATTTAATTTTTTTATTATTATTATTACCTTTATAAAGTTGTTATTATCAGTTTATTTTATTTTTTTATATTAATAATAATAATTATATAAATATTATTTTTAAATTAGTTTTACATTTATTATTAACATTATTATTACATTTATAATGATTTTATAACCATTATTATTATTATTACATTGCAATTATTTAATTTAATTGTTATTTTTTATTTTACTATTACTATGCCTTTATTATAATCTTTATTATTTTAAATGTATGAATATTATTTTTCAATTACTATTTTTTTATGCATAATTATTATTTCTATAATTATGCAT
>CM060612.1:28169453-28244453 GCA_030578255.1 Tiaroga cobitis
TGATTTTCGAGATTTTCTTTAAGCCCCGATCTTTGCCCCGTGTCAGTGAGAAACATGTCGGAATACCACAATACTTAAAGGTATTTAGCAGTGATAGGCTATTATCAGGCTTTTCTATTTACAGCGCAGTAAGCTAATTGTCAGCACAGAATCTGATGGCATTGTAATATAACAGTATAATATGTAACGATAACGTTTTGCAGTGGCTTCATAAATTAATTAAAAACATAAAAAAGAAAAGCACACCTGATGCACATTTCTTTGTTCTTCATTTTCTGGAACTAGAGTTTAAGAACCTTGCTGTATTTTTGTGTAAATAATTAAGAGAAAGTACATCTTACTCCAACAAAAGTGACCCGCCGACGTAAACTCAACGTCCCAACTCGTAAATTCGAACTTCCCAGGAGGACTTGAACACACCATATGATGTTCTAATGCTCTGAAATCGAATACTTCCCTACTATATAGTATGTGAAAACAGTAAGCCAAAAGAGTAGTATGTCTGAGTACAGTAGGCGAAAAGTCTCCGGACGACCTATTTCTTCCGGCGAGATTCTGAAGTGCGCATACGATGGACACTTTACTCTCCCATGAGGCCACGCGACGGGTTTTATGACGCAACTGCCGCTGGTAGGTTCTGTGACCGTAACAACATGGCGGATGTAGTACGTCCGAATTTCATTCATACTGGCATAACTATATAGAGCGTACTTTTTTAAGGGTCCTGAGGTAAATTCTAATGTAGTATGCGATTTCGGATTAAGCGTAAGTGTTTTTTAGCATGTTTCTATGTAGTTTGAAGTCGCTAGTTATGGGTGGTTGCTAGTTGTTAAATAACTAGCTCTCTAATACTTAACATTAGCAGTTTGCTATTAGCAATGCTAATTATTAGCAAATTAACAATGCTCTGTGCTGTTCTCCAACAAGTGCTTCTCCAGCGAGTTATTTATATTCATAGTAACAAACTGTCGAAAACGTTTTTTTTAAGTGCTTTGATTACATTGTGTTAAAGGTCCCTTACATGAAATTTTCACTTTCTGAGGTTTTTTAACATTAATATGAGTTCCCCTAGCCTGTATATTGTCCCCCCAGTGGCTAGAAATTTCAATCGGTGTAAACCGAGCTTTGGCTATATTTCTCTGCCTTTGAGAAAATGAAAGCTCAGACGAGCTGATCTTGAATCTCCCCCGTATGACGGAGGAACGGTAACCTCCCCTTTCTCTGCTTTGCCCGCCCAGAGACTTTGGCTCGCCCGCCCATGAGAAAGTGAGCTAGGAAGTATGAACGCGATTTGAGTTTTTCCTCGAGAGATATCATGTCTTGCAAACGAGCGAAGCATGGCAGTTGATCAGTGTTCGGATGTACAAATTAACACAAAATTATTTTAAGTTCCTTTATCCGAGCCTCTGAAGAAACAATGGGTTAATTTTATTTTCTCTGGAAATGCGCCGACACAACTTCCCAAAGTTGTGTATGGTCTAAACATTTCACCGACGACTGTTTCCTCAACTTGGGCCAATACAGAGCTGGCCTCGATGAACGTCTGAAAATAAATCGATCGAGCTACCAAGGAACAGTTTCTGATGTGTAATTGTTCAAGTTCAGACAGGTAATCTTTCTCTCAAAATCGTTCAATACTGTTTATGACTTATCAGTAAGTCAAGCCAGTGACTAAAATATCAACTTCACATCGTTTCTTTTAGTAGGATGAAAATAATCTTATTTAAATTGTGAGCAAATTATACAGACAGTGATCAAAGAACAATCTTTCCACACAGCGCGAGTTTATCTGGACAACTCGTTATGAAATCAATGACGCACGTTACACTGCTCAACGAAGCTCTTACTGTATGTACATCATCCTGTTTGCATTGGTGAAAGCATTAGAGAGAGTGCAGAAACTGCGTTGCGATGATAAGATCTTCATTCTCGCGTTCAACAGACTGTCATCTGCTCAATGCTCATCACGGCAACATTTTATGTGATGGGAATAAATCTAAATACTTTAAAAAGTTCTCACGATTCGTTAATCTCGATAGCTGTAATAGTAAAAACGTATAATAGCTGTGGTAAAAGTATTCGAGAGAGTTTCACATGTAATACGTAGCTATTTCATATGCAAGCATGTCAGCCAATCACAGCAGTGGGCGGTTCCACTGAATCCCGCAGCAGACACGCCCCTTCAAACAGAGCGTTCAAATCAGAGGCTTAAATCAGGCTAGGAAAAATGCCTTTTATTTCTAAATTATGACTATTTTTAATCTAAAAAACATACTAACATTATAAGGGCAACCCAGGAAACATTATAAAATAATACAATAACCCCATGTCAGGGGACCTTTAAATTTCTTATTTGTGATGTCATGAACCTGATACATGTTTTTTGTTAATTTAACGAATCCATGATTTGGGAAACAATTTTTACTTTCATTTTTAACAATTTTTTCTCACATTTCTAGAAGCAAATATTAAGGGTAGTTGCTTCAACATACCTGTCAACCCTCCCGTTTTTCCCGGGTTTCTCCCGTTTTTTAGCCCTATCTCCCGGACCCCTCCAGGTTTGTTATTTCTCGAACTGTCGATTCTCGTATATTATTCGAACGGTCCCCGCACAAATCTCCCGGATTTTGAAAACCAAATGTTGACAGCTATGTGCTACAATGCTAGTCATTTTTAAAGTTCCCTTGTAGTTAATAATTTTATCCCTTAAAACTCATCTTTGATCATCAAAATTACATTACATAATTACAAAATTACACCTTGAAAAAAAATTCTTCATGCCTTAAAATATCTTCAATGTAACTCGACACCCTTGCCTCATTTAGAACTCCCGGTTCTATGAATATGCAGATGAGCCCCGCCTCCACTCACTCAGCTCAGAGATCCACTGGTTGACGATCACACGTTGATCTGATTGGTTACAAGGTCTTTGTGACGTCAGAAACACCAGCGATTTTGTGTTTTTGAGACTGTCTTTGGTTCACTGCAGTTTGAAGGAGAAAATACTCAGCAATGCTGTCGACTTATGAACTTACACATGGCTTGTCTTCAAGCACATTAAAAACACCACATGGACACATAAACAACATTAAAAGCTGGATTTTCACCACAGGGGGGTTTAACACATTGCTGAGTGGTTGCTAGCTGATAACTAAATATCTTCCAATGTTTAATACTTAAAGTTAGCAGCTTGCTAATTATTAGCAAATTAGCAATGTTCTGCATTGTTATTCAAGCAGTGCTTGTGAAGCTAAACATTAAGTAAAACCCCACCACAAATCAATGCTTTCTTGACAATCCCAGCTCTCACGAACCCCCGCAGGCCGAAATCTGCTGACAGGAGCCAGATGTTGCTGATATTGACACATCTGCACAGACGTTTCTCTGATTCCCTGGGGTGACGGAGGAAAGCGAGAACCACAGCTAACGCTCTTTTCCATCGATTCTTAGCTCTGCTTCCACTTGTTTAACGTATTCCTCAGTCAAGTTTAGGTGACCACGGCTAACCTGACCCCATTGCATCTGCAAAGGTTGTGTTTTTACTGTCAATGCATTGAGCTTGTTTGAAATGATGGATTGTGCATTCCCTGGTCGTCTTTGCTTCTAAGGACCCGCATCGGACGCCGGCGCCCGCTGTCCTTGAAACTCTGGCTCGACTTCCACAAATCCCGTTATTGTTGGGTCAAGACAGATGCAAACCGTGCCAGAACTTCAGCAAAAGGCGTCAAAGAGGGCTGTTTGTGAAAGCTACGCTACATCAGTGGCTTTATGCCGGAGCCAAAAGAGTCTCGGGATTGAACTGGGATTTCAGGTCCCCAGGCCAAACGAGCGCCGGCAAACAGCAGCGAAAAGTGTTCAATTCCTGCGAGTGAGGCGGCGGCAGACACGTCTACATGTTTGAATTAAATCCGACGCCTGCCTGTTTATCTCGCATGAAAATGCTCGACTGGGACCTGAGGCCTGCAGCTTTTTGAGGCTTCGGGTGGCTTTCACAAAGCCTGAACAGAAATGAAAGGCTAACAGAAAAGAGTCTTCTCTAACTGCGAGGAGCCAAAGTTGTGTCGTGCACAATGGGGTTGGGGGGATTATTACTCCAGTGTGTGGTAGGATGGAAGGTGAACTCATTAATGCACTGACATGAATCCATGCTAATGTTATCTGCTTTTACAGGGACAAAACAGTGATGGTTTTCGTCTTGCTGTGTCTATAAAGGCCCATTCACACCAAGAATAACTATAGATAACTATATTATAGATGCTAATGTTGCGTTGATTATAAGCTCACATGTAATCTTGAATCAGAATAACTTCTATTCTCTGATGAGATGATGACCTGTCACTCACATGAAATCCACCAATAGCAAACCACAACCATCCAATCAATTCTCCACAGACAAAATCAAGCCCCGCCCTACATTTGTTCTTGTTCCCGAAGCCGTTTCACTCGGATATACGGCACAATAGGGGGTAAAAGTCGCAACTTCAGTTTGATGGCGACTTGAAATTCTCTAGCTCTTTAAATCAGGATGGATTCTGATTGATTCCAACGTTAATGTTCCTCCGTGTCAATATCATTATATTTATTTATTCTCATAGAGTCATAAAGATGATTAAAAAGTTATAGTTATCATCCTTGGTGTGAACGTTCCTTAACAGTCCGATTGTTTTTGAATGCTTTCTTTTTCATTTTGTAATAATATAGCTTTTACTCAAGTCAGTTTAACAAACATTAAATCAGAATATTTAGAAACAATGTAAGTGGCAACTAGGTGTTTACAATTTTAAAGTGGTGTTAGCCAATGCAAAACTCACCAAAATGCATCGTAAATGGTTGCTAATGTGTTTTGAGTGATGTTTAACATGTTATGTGGTTGTTGGGGTCTTCTGAGTGTTTGCTGGGTCGTTGTTCACTCATAACAGTGGAAAAATCCCAATCTTCAAGACCACCTGAGATCCTTCCTGTAAAGATGTTCGGTTTTTTTTTTAGTTTTTTTTTTTAACAGATTTATACTTTGCATGAGCAATATTGATATTTTAAAAAAGGACACTGGAAAAAAATTGGTGTAGAAAGATTTTTCACTAAGAACTTGCTAGTAAACTTCACAACTAATTAACACGTTGAACTAAACATGAAATTGAGGCAGAAATTTCAAATAGTTTTTCTTGTAAAACCCTCCAATAAAAGTAGACATTTTTTTTGTGTGTTCTCATTATAGTTTTTAATTTAGTTTAGATACGCATATGTCCTTTAGTAGCTCAACCAAATAACGACTTTGACTTAAAAATCAATAAATCTTTGTGCCTATTATTACGTATCAAGAGCGAGATTGGGACCCGCTTCCAAGTGAATGTAATAATCAATAGCATCTAATAAGCTTAGCTGACATTTCGGTTGGACCTTCCCAACGGTGTCAGACATCTGTTGGTTTTATATGCTCTACCCTCGCAGGTTAGTCCACGACGGACGCCCAAGGACCAAGCGGACGAAGTGAAGATGAATCGCTCAATCTGCTGTTGTACGTTACCTTCATCAGAGCGCTGGGACCTCACCTGTTCCTAGATCAGCGGCCGTTGGGCCACAAATTGATTATCGTCTGAATCACAGAGTCATTCGGTCTGACTGGAGGCCAGTGAGAGTGAACCGGGGCCGGCGGTGATTGACTGCCTTCCCAGCATCCTCTGTCTCTTGGCCCGTTTCAGAAGGGCTTAATGGAAGCATCACTCCAGCGATCCGCGGCCCGACGTAGCCCAGCATGTAGCCGTCTGCGTCCTCCAGTCAAGGGCAGCTTGGACAACACCCCTAATGCTTAATGCACCTCACCGCCACTTCAGATCATATCCAGGTCATCCCTGATAAATGGCGACGGACACCAGCATTAGCCGCTGGCACAGCCTGGATGCGACGTGCATGTGAGTTTGACAAACGTTATACAGTTCAGTGAGGTTTAGCTGGTAGCTGGATCAAATGTACTCATTTCTCCAGGAGAAGGATGAAAATACACAAATATGAACCCATGTGGCTAGTAGAGACTATTTTTTTTTACTTTTGCTAATAATCGACCACCTAAAACACCCTAGCAACTGCGTTAAAAATACTCAAAACATTAGGTTGCATTTAGCAATGCAATCAAAACACCCTAGCAGTTCCATACAGATGCAATCCTGGGTAACACTTTACTTGAAGGGGTGTGCATAAGACTGACATGACATATGTCATGAATATGAAGTAGGCAGGGCTTATGCATGTTTATGACAACTGTCATTAAGTGTCTTTCACTCAATAATGACATTTTGAATGCAAATATGACATTGTTTAAGATGTCTTTGTTATGACATTAGGGCTGGGCGATAAAACGATAACGATAATTATCGCGATATCATTTTTCTCGATAAAACGATATCAAGAGTTCGATAAATGTTCGATAATGTTTATGCGCCAAAAGCGGAACGAAACTCATTTGAACCGCGCACGCCTCACGGACTGTTTATCCGTTCGGCTCAAAGTCCAAACGGCAGCGCGCGCGAGCTCACTGGAGCAGACGCGTTTACTCTGATCGGCCTCGGTCACGACATCCAGTGAGAAGCGCTTGAATTCAGCGAAGAACACTAATGACTCGGTGATTTAAACCAGTTTAAAGGCAGATGGAACAGCGCTGACAAACAGGAGAAACATTGTACGCAACGATACAGTCAGAATCTGAATTGATACTGAATCCATTTACCATGGATTTACTGTAACGTTAGCCTAGTAATATTAACTGCACCATGAAATGTGGGATATAGTAGGCTATTGAATTGTATTATATCATTAATGTAGACAATGTATTAAAGAACTAATGGAATATAATTACAGTATTTAATAATGTATTTAGGCGACAGTTTTTCATACAAATACCATAGAAACCATAAAGTTACATATTGCCATGATAGTGAGGTGCTATAGGCTATGCTTTGTTTTATCTGTGGTTATCATGATCTAAATGCATGATACTGGATAACCAATGGTTAATTTGAATAAAACTCAAACAGTCAGAATGTTACATTTACCAAATAAAAATGTGGTTGTTAATTTTTTTTAAATAGATGAACGTAATGATAGAATAGAATTAACATAAATTTAACATAGTAGTATTAGCTTGAGTGAGGATGCAGATTTACTGTCAACTCACTGTCAAATATGCATTTCGAGATAAAACATGTAATATTAATATTGCAGCCAGTGGCGTAGCCACGAAATGGCGTAGTCATTTACATGTCCGGCCCCCTCAGATTTCTGATTGCTGAAAAAAAAAAATTAGGAGGCAAAATATTTTTTTAGTGATTGTGAATTAGTAGCCTACACTGCGCAAACCAAAGTAATACCCACCGGATGAAGAAGGGTTTCCTCTCAGTCTCCACAGTACATAACATATTTATTTTATTTTATTTTATTTTTCGTGTTCGCATTTATGAGGAAAAAACAATGTTATGGACGTGTTTTAGTGGAAAACAAAAAAAAGCTCTGAAAGCGGCACTAAAAGATGCTTTAAAACTTTCACAGACACATCAAACAGAAAGCACAAAACCTTTCTTTAACCTGAATTTCGTTTTGTATTAATTGTATCTTAATTTTAATCAATGTTTCATCAACCAATTGCCTGGATTAAATATAGCAGACGATATATAGGGCCTACGGAGGCGCCGCCGCGTGAACTGGAGCGCGTCTCATAACTGAACAGAAACTCAGCATATAAAATAGTCTAGGCCTACTTGCCTCACATGTCTACTTTTAAACAGAACAATTCAAAACGAAAGAAAACAGACTACAGACTGCTCTCTGCTTATGTAATCCTTATGAAATGTGCATTTCTCTAATTCTCTCTGGCGCGTTCACCTACTGAAGATCGCGAGTCAGCATCGTCAACTTCATCTTAGCCGACAAAGAAAACACTTGTTTATTAATAAACAATTAAAATACCTCATTGCTATATTTTACATATTCATAATCATTACTTTTGCCGGTTCTTTGTGACAGCTTTTAGGTGCTTTATTGGCAGCGCCACCCTTACATGTCAGAGTCGCCACCGCATCACCAGAATAGGCATGTATAGCCTAAAATTCTGGCTATATATATATATATATATATATAGCCCCCTCATTTAAAGACGGGACCCCCCAAAAATAAAATTCTGGCTACGCCCCTGGCCTGCACTGTAAACTGCTGAAGATACGTGCCAAAGTCAGGCAACAGAAACCTGTTTCAAGACTTGAAACAACATCCCCCATTAGCACATGCAGAAACTAAGAAATATATGTTTGGCAAGTGTTTGTCATGATATGTTCTGACAATAAAGAGTAGTTTAAAACCACAATTAACGCTCTGGGTTCTACAACTTTTACTTAGGAGCAAAAATCTGCCTTTAAACTTGAAAGAAATAAAGATTTGACATTTATCGTGATAATTATCGATATCGACTGATATAAAAAAAATTATCGTGATATTTTTTTAGGCCATATCGCCCAGCCCTATATGACATCTTGACATAAACCATAACATCATAACCTGTCAGTGTCTTTGTCATAACAACCATAGCAACCATCCAAAACACCCTAGAAATTGCATAGAAATGCATTAAAACTACGGAGAACACCTTAGCCTACACTTAGCATTGTCGTAGTCACTATGCAGAATACCCCTGTAATCATATAGAAATGTGGTAAATCATGCAAAACACTTAAGATAACGCTTAGCATTGTCGTATAGCAACCATCCAAAACAACCTAGAAATCGCATAGAAATGCGTTAAAACTATGCAGAACACCTTAGCTGACACTTAGCATTGTCGTAGCCACTATCCAGAATATCCCTGCAATTGCATAGAAATACGTTAAAAAAAACATACAGAACACTAACGCTTACCAGCGCCATACTAACCATTCAAAACACCCTAGAAACTGCACAGAAATGTGTTAAAAAACAACTCAACACCTTAGCTAACACTTAGCAATGCCCTAGTAACCACTTAAAAATTCCCTAGTAATCACCCAAAACAAACTAGCTAACACACAGAAATGCGTTAAAAACTACTCAACGTCTTAGCTAACACTTATTGCCTAGTAACTAGCCTGAAACTCTAGCAACCTCATAAAAATAATAACGACTCAACATCTTAGCTAACTCTAACAACCACCTAAAACACGCTAGCTCTGGGCATGTACTAATTAGCAAGGGAGTCCATGCTATAACAAAGATGAAGATTGTGAGGAAAGCCTACTCCAAATGTTTTATTTTTAGCGATGTGTTAAAACCTGTGTGATTGTTTGATGAGCGTTGAACAATCCAAAAAGTGTGATTTTTCTCGAATTCAGAAGTGACACAATTATCTGTTAGTGCGTTCACACCTAGACGAGCATTGTTGCTCTTAGCAGGATGTGTGTGTTTTTGTGCATGACTGGGCTCATTAGCGACAGCGACACAAACAAGGACAGCAGTGCTACACTGGAAGACGCAGAAACAGCTGCGGCCCAATGGTGAGAGAAGAGTTCACATCTGTCAGTCCAGCGCAGCTGCTAGCATGCTAGTGCTCCCTCTTTCCAGCACACAGTCCCTGACAAGTCCAAACATATATATGAGAGAAGTCACAGGGGAGGGCTAACCTCTGCTATACATTTCAGCTACAACATCGGCTGGGCCGCTGTGTTTCACGTCAAACCTTGGCATATTTATAGACCAGAGGACCAATGAAAATAATACTTACTTTTGTCAAAACACTGTTTGAGAATGTACAGAAACTGTGTAAGTGTAGAGAAAATTCTGTCTTTTATTTATAATTAACACTGAAACTTTAATTCTGTCATGAGTGTACCATGATTTTCCTCTACATTTAAGTGTAGTAACGGTGCTAATTCAACAATAAAAATTAAGTCCATTTTACCATGGTAATTACTGTATTAATTAATGGTTTGGCATAAAAAATAATTCAATTTACCATGACTTTACCAGAGTAACATTAATTGTGGTTACTATGCTATTTTGGCATAAAATTTATCAAAGTTATATAGTATCTGTAGTTTAACAGAAAAGATTCAATTTACCATGATTAACATAGCAACAAAGTAAATATTAACTTTACCATGGTTTTACAATAGTGGCAGTATCTGTGCCAGTTTGGCAAATGTTTTTGATATACTGCTAGTTTTGCAGAAAACTAGTAACATTAACCATAGTAACATAAAACCATAGTACAACATTAATGACAGTATCTGTGCTGACGATTTGATATACCATGGTTTTTACCATTGTAACATTGGTAGATAAGATTCAGTTTACCATGGTTTTACCATAGTAACATTGATTGGAGTAACTAGTTTGGCTAAAAGATTTGCTTTACCATGGTTTTACCATAGTAACATTTGTGGCAGTATCTGTGCTAGTTTGGCCGACAAGATATCATGGTTTTACCATTGTAACATTGGTAGATAAGATTCAGTTTACCTTGGTTTTACCATAGTAACATTAATGACAGTAGTTTGACAGAAAAGATTTTATGTACCATGATTTTGCCATAGTAACTATGCTAGTTTGACAGAAAATATTACCATGGTTTTACCATAGTGAATGTAGTAATTATGCTAGTTTGGCAGAAATATTCTGTTTACCATGGTTTTACCATAGTTACATTGCTTAAAGCAACTGCTAGTTTCGCAGGTGAGATTCTACCATGGTTTCACCATAGTAGCATATCTGGTAGACTCGCACAGTTCAAGTGTGTTTACTAAGTGAGAACTATGGTAGATTTTCATAAGGATAGCGTTTTCAGTCAGTCAGAGGTGTTGAATAAATGAGCCGTCCCTGATGATGGATTGACGCGTCTCGGCTTATGCCCCTCGTTTATATATTTGGTGCATGTAAAGGAAAGCCAAGGTCAAGAAAATTGAACCTATCAATCAGAAACGCACCTACACTCCAAAGACAAATGATTGATTTATAGGGAGCATGTCCAGCATCCTCACGCCATTTTGCATAAGCCTTGAAATCGAAGGGGCCGCTTACCTTAAAACGAGTAGCTCTTCCGCCTGTTTTAGGGACTGTTTTGTGTCGTCCTTTCGGTGTAAATTCAATAGTTATTTTAAGGGTTACCCAGGGAGTCGCATAAATACAAATGAAACTCTCAGACAGAGCGCAACGTGCGCGCATTTGTCAATGCCGAGCGGGATTCTCACGGGAGCAGAGGGGGGAGAGCCGAAGTCAAATGGCTGTTCGGATGAATGTGGAGCTCAGTCAGGAAGGTTTGCTGGGCAAAAGGGTCCGGTGGGAGACGCGGGTGCAGATGGAGGCCCGCTGAACTCCACTCAATGTCAGCTGCACTTTTTTGAGCCGCCACCAGGGACTCCAGCTGGGACGCGTGGGGTCGACGCAGCACATCTTCTTACAAAGAACAACTCCTGTTTTACTGGAGGGATCAGATGGAGGCCGAGGAGACGCTTTAGCATGTGGCCTTTGTGCCACTAGCATTGACAATTGAAAATGCGAAAGAAGTTTCTTATTCTACGTAAGCCCTGAACCGCAAAGTCCAAAAAACAAAACAAACAAAAAAAATAAATCTGTAAAAAATAAATAAATCTAACATTATGAGAATAAAGTCTAAATATTTGGAGAATAAAGCCCAAATATTTGGAGAATAAAGCCAAAATTTTTTGGAGAATAAAGCCCAAATATTTGGAGAATAAAGCCAAAATATTTGGAGAATAAAGTCTAAATATTTTAAGAAAAAAACAAATATTTGGAGAATAAAGCCCAAATATTTGGAGAATAAAGCCGAAAAATTTGGAGAATAAAGTCTAAATATTTGGAGAATAAAGCCGAAATATTTGGAGAATAAAATATTTGGAGAATAAAGCACAAATATTTGGAGAATAAAGCCGAAATATTTGGAGAATAAAGTCGAAATATTTGGAGAATAAAGCCGAAATGTTTTGAGGATAAAGTCGAAATATTTCAAGGATAAAGCCGAAATATTTCGAGGATAAAGTCGAAATTACGAGAATAGTCTTCCGTTGAAGTTCGTTCTTTTTTTTGTGTGTGTAGAAATGCGCTCGTGAAGTCGAACTGCCGACATGGATCTAAACATAATCGCACAGAATAACATTTGTAGGCGTTTCTGGGAAAGATTTGCTACTACTACTAATTGTAGCATGCTAAACGCAACATATGCCAAGCAGATGCTAATCCATGTAGCATAAAATTAAGATTTTAAATGAAGCGTAATACATGTTAAAGTCATGTTCAAAAACCTAAGCTTTCCAAAGTCTAAGTCTTTAAGGTGTATGTGACTTTTGCGCCAATAGCATTGAAAAAGGGAGTAGCGAAAGAAGTTTCTTAGTCATTTCCCACTGCGAACTCACACAAAATAACATTTGTAGGAGTTTCTGGGAAAGATGTACCACTGTTAAACGCAGCATATGCTAAACAGAGGATAATCCATGTAGCATAAAATTAAGTATTTAAATGAAGCATAATCCTAAAGTCATGATTAAAACAACATAAGCTTCCCAAAGTCCAATGTGACTTTTGCTAGCATTAGCCGTTTCCCACTCCAAACTCACACATTGAGTTTATGGGAACTCTTTGTTACTACTACTAATCGTAGCATGCTAAACAATGTAGCATATAATGACGTACTTAAATGAAGCATAATACTAAAGTCATGTTAAAAACCAATCTGGTTACAACTAGTCTCAAATATCTCTAAAACGATAAAAAAAATACTAGCTAATCAGGCTAATTTAAGCGTTTTGTTTTATCTTCAGCTGAAGCTATTTCCTAAAGGTTTATTGATCCTTCTGTCTGCCATTGCTCAAAAAAACATTCCCACTCAAACAGAATAACATTTATAGGAGTTTCTTGGAAAGATTTAACACTAATCGTAGCATGCTAAACGCAGCATGCTAAACAGAGGCTAATCCATGTAGCATAAAATTAAGTATTTAAATGAAGATATAGGGTATATATATACATATATATAGGATTATAAATAATCCTAAAGTCATGTTTAAAACAACCTAAGCTTTCAACCTTAGCCGTTTCACACTCCAAACTTACACATTGAGTTTATGGGAACTCTTTGTTACTACCACTAATCATAGCATGCTGAACAACATAGCATATATACAATGACGTATTTAAACGACTCATAATACGAGTCATGTTAAAAACAACCCAAGCTGGTGACAACTAGTCTCAAACATCTCTAAAACTATCACAAAATACTAGCTAATCAGGCTATTTTTTGTGTGTGTGTGTTTCTTTCCAACAGGCCTATGCTATTCCATAGTGGAAAATGTTGGGAAATTATTGAAAGAGAAACTGTAATAGTTGCTGGCTGGATGCGAACCTATCTTAAATTAGCCTTAAAGTGGTTAGCTGGTCTTAGCTAGCAACCAAGCTAGTCAGGCTGATGTTCTTTGATGGTTCAGGGCACTTTTAAGTTAGCCTGCTTTCTTTCAGTAGAGGAATATGCTAATCACTCCACAACATGTTGAAGTGAAAGACTTGTTATATAAATCCTGTCCTCAAGTGCTTAAATACACCTTTGTGTTGAGGATCGTTGAGTCTATATGTGGACAGCATTGTGCTTCAGACAGAAGAGCGGTGAGCAGGTGAAGGAACGGCTCAATTGCTCTCTTTCATCAGTCTGTAAGTGATTGCCGCCCTCTCCACTTTTCCTAATCCCAAGGTATTGTGAGCCTTCTTTATGTGTTTGGCTAGCACTTTATTTACCCTCTATTGGTGCGGTGCGCTCTCAAGAAAACCACGCTTGCATACACGAGCGCTCGGATAATTACCGGCATCATAAAAAAGCAGGCGTGTCTAAATTGTCTGAGAGAGCTGTAATTGTTTTGGAAATTATTTATTCATTTGATTGCAGGGCATAACAGGATGAGAGATTCGCTTCTTGGCTGTTTTTTCCCCCCATTAGCCTTGAATGGGTATTAAGGATTATTATGTTAAAAAAAATAATAAATAAAAACGACTGCCAAGTGCACAATACGTACTAAAATATGATATTCATTAGAATGTGCAAGTGCTTTATTTGTAGCGCCACTAGCATATTTTGACTGAATTTCTTTATCTTGGTTTGCTTGTTCGTCAAAACACATTCATAAAAATGATATCACTTTACAACAACATTTAATTTGTTACCATTAGTTGACATGGACTAACAATAAACAATACTTGTACAGCATTAATCTTAGTTAATGTTCATTTAGCATTTACTGATCTTTTTTTTAAGTTCAAAAGTTGTATCTGTTAACATTATTAATGCACTGTGAACCAACATGAACATGTATGGTGGTGGAAAAAATACATTTAAATGCTTTTACGTTCCCTCTGGAAAACTTTGCGTTCGCTCACCAAACTTTTGCGTTCTTTGCGAGGGAACGCAACATTTCTCTGGTAGCGTGAAACATTTCGTGAGCGAACGCAAAGTTTCTAACATTAACAAGATTATAATAAATGCTAAATATATTGCTAATTGCTCATTGAAAATCAAGCTTTTAATATTGTTTATGTGTCTATGTGGTGTTTTAATATGCTTTAAGACACACCGTGTGTAAGTTCATAAGTCGACAGCATTGCTGAGTATTTTCTGCTTAAAACTGCAGTGAACCAAAGACAGTCTCAAAAACACGGTTTGAAATCGCTGGTGTTTCTGACGTCACAAACGACCTTGTAACCAATCAGATCAACGTGTGATCGTCAACCAGTGGATCTCTGAGCTGAGTGAGTGAGTGGAGGCGGGGCTCATTTGCATAATTATAGAACCACGCATACTAAATGAGGCGAGGGTGTCGGGTTACATTCAAGATATTTTAAGGCATAAAGACACGGTCTATCGCTACAACCATACTGAACTTGTGAAAATGTTTACAGTAATATTTGATTTAAATTTAATTAAAATAGTTTTTTTTACAGTATATTTCATCCATAAATATGTTTGCATACAGCGCATTTAAATGTGGCGCAGTTTATCATATTAGTACTAGGGTCGTGCGACATGGTAGAAAAAAAATCCTATCACGATTTTTAAATCAATTTTGCCATTTTGATTACGTTTTTGAAACAATATTTCCTTACATACTTGTCTGTATAATTTTTTGGAAGCCAGCTATTTTGATGATATTTGCGGGCATCTGTGCATAAAAGATACGAGTCGTCAGTTATTTCTAAAAGCCTTTTTGAACCCGGTGAGACTTTACTTTAGACTTTAGTTTAGTTCGTTTTCGCTATGTTCCTCATAAAGCTATCAAATGTCTTGGAATATAGCACACATATTGCGCACAAGTTGAATGTAGTTTTTTTTATGGTGAATTTGGTCCGTTTTGTAGATTAACAGCCACTTCACACAGTCACTTTTGTGTTTCACGTAAGATCGTGCACATTTGGAACGACATGAGGGTGAGTTAATGTGTTTTTCAGGCTGAACTTTTCCTTTAATAATAAAAAATACAACCTGTTCACACGGTACGTCCTCAACGTGGGTGCTAGCAGAAGCTGTTTAGCACTGAAGCTAAGCAATGACAGTGGAAGGTAAGTATACAAATATATCAGCTTTGTTTGACTTACAGAAATCAATTTTTTTAATAGTTTTAAGTTGGCATGAACCTCAGTCCACCTTTTCAAGAGGCGTGTGTGAAAGTGCATTACGATCGCTGACCTTTCAGTAATTTGAGGGCTTGACCTTTGACCTCTGCTCCACCTTACTGACGAATCCAAATGCTTCGGTTGGTTAAATCCAGCATGCAAATATATATATTGATGCTGTAAGGTGTTTAGTTCAGTCTTTCTGCTTTTACATGGCTCTAAAAGCATCTTTTTACCAATTTTGAAAGACACTTTGTTTTGCCGGCGAGACTTAAGTGTTCTAGTGAAACATGTCCTCGCTCTAACAGAATATGTAAATGTAATATGCTCATACTATATTAAGGGTAGCTGTCTCTTTGATGGCTTCACCATAGCAACTGTGTAACTTTCACTCGCTGCAACATTATGCTAATACAATCTTGGACGGGAAACGCATTATTAGGCTCTCGCAGTCGCCTGACGAGTCTGTGCGTGATGATACGGATGCGAATGGGTTTTTTGTTTTGATTCAAAAGTGTGGGAGAAAGTGTGCCCTGAGGGCTTCAAAATAGTCACCGAACTGCTCTTGCAGACATCAGCAGCATTTACACAGCTTTCCTAAAGCTCGTGCAGGGATTACGGAGAGACGGAGCAGCTGGAAAACTAAAAAAAAGGACGGTGTGATAAAAAAGAGGCATATACTGTAGTACTGTACATATATGACTCGAAAGAATCACTTGTTCTGAAGATTTGTTGGTCCATTTTGAATGATCTGCGAGTCTAAAAGTTAAAGTCAACTTGTGTTTTTGCTTCTTTTGCTACTGTTGACTGAAACCTGGCAGGTTCCTAATGACCTTTTCAACCTGAACCTCCTAACTCCGCCTGGGTACATCTACTTCTCTCAACCGCGTCTGCATCGTAGAGGTGGAGGGCTGGCTGTAGTTTGCCGTGAGACTATTAAAACTTCCAGGATCGAGTTTCACGATGTTTCAGCATTTGAATACCTAGCGCTGAAAATGACTCGCCAAACACCACTGGCTGTAATCTTAATTTACCGACCTCCTAAATGCCACTCTGACTTTTTCTCTGAGATTAGTGCATTACTTACTCTTGTCTGTGGTAGCTATCCATCTGTTATTCTGCTTGGTGACTTTAATATACATGAAAACACTGTACAATGCAATGAATTGATGTCTGTACTGGACTGTTTCAACCTAACTCAACATGTAACTTTTGCTACCCACTCCAGGGGTTATATACTGGATCTCATATGTACATCTGGCTTAAATAACATCTGTGTTAATGGTTCGGACTTTGCTTTCTCTGATCATAAACTCATAAGCTTCAGTTGTAGTTTTCCAGTAGCTATATCACCACTGAAGAAAACACTGACTTATCGTAAAATCAACTCTGTGAATCCATCTTCTTTTTCTGCTTCAATAAGGGATTCTACCTTGTCTGAATGTCTACGATCTAACTGTCCATCAGAGATCTGCTGTATATACAACAATGCTTTGTCTCAAATATTTGATATGCATGCTCCTGTTAAAACTAGACTGGTTCCATCTACTCGTGCTTCACCTTGGTTCACTCCTGAACTACGAACGATAAAAACTGAGGGTCGCCGCCTGGAAAGACTATACAGGAGAACTGGACTTACTGTGCACTCTTTGGCTTTCAAAGAACACTTGCTTAGGTACCGTACAGCCCTTAACGATGCAAGATCTTCTTATTTCACCTCTACCATTAGAAATTCCAAATGCAGGCCCAGATCACTATTTGCTATGATTAACAAACTCACAAATCCACCAGAACATGTTATTTCGGGCTCTGTGGGGCTTGTAAATAACTTTTCTCAAATTTTCTCTGATAAATTGAAGTCAATCACTACATCCATTACCAAAAACACTCCTCATACAAGTGACTCAAATGTTCATTTAAGGTTAGCTGGTTCCGCTCACTTGACAAACTCCCTTTCTGCTTTCACTCTAACTACTCCTGCTGCCATAAGTGATCTAATTGTGAAATCAAATTCCACATCCTGCCGGCTTGATCCTATCCCTACTGTTTTGCTGAAGTTGTGTGTGCCCGAGGTTGCTCCGTTCATAACACATATGATAAACTGTAGTTTAGCGTCTGGCGTTGTTCCAGACGAATTAAAAATGGCTGCGGTGACCCCGATTCTTAAAAAACCAGGCCTTGACCACCTAAATATGGATAACTACCGACCTATATCCAATTTAACATTCATGAGCAAAGTCCTTGAAAGGGCTGTTGCTTCACAATTACGAACACATTTGGATGCTAATGGTCTTTTTGAACCTTTTCAATCTGGATTTCGCCCATCACATAGCACTGAAACTGCCCTTCTTCAGGTGGTCAACGATATTCTTTTGTACATGGATTCAGGGCTGATAAACATTTTGATGCTCCTTGATTTAAGCGCTGCTTTTGATACAGTTTGCCATGAAATATTGATCTCTAGGCTTTCTGATATTGGCATCACTGGCTCTGCTCTTTCCTGGCTCATTTCATACATCAGTGACAGAAAGTATTATATCACTATACAAGGGTTTAGATCTGCCACTGCCTCACTTACACAGGGTGTTCCTCAAGGTTCGGTTCTTGGCCCACTATTGTTCATTATATACATCTATCCACTCGGTGACATCATACGCAGGCATGGACTTAAATTCCACTGCTATGCTGATGATATTCAAATATATCTCACCACCAGCTCTGATATGCCATCTCTGCCTGACTCACTCACTGCATGTATCAGGGACATCAAGCATTGGATGTCACTGAATTTCCTCAAACTAAATAATAAGAAAACCGAGATATTAGTGATTGGGTCTGTTGCCTCAGTCAAAAGGATGGACCAGTCCTTTGATATTGATGGAACTCACATTAAGCCCTCGTCATCGATTCGTAACCTCGGTGTCTTATTTGATCAAACTCTATCCTTTGGCTCTCATATTTCTTCTCTGGTGAAAAACTCTTTTTTCCACCTTCGCAGTATTGCTCGCTTACGAACTTCTCTCACCTTAGCTGATGCTGAAACCTTAATTCATGCATTAATCACATCACGCCTCGACTATTGCAATGCCTTATTTCTTGGTCTTCCCAAAAAAACATATTGCAAGATTACAGTACGTTCAAAACTCTTCAGCGAGAGTCCTCACCTCTACTAGGCGTTCTGCACACATTACTCCTCTGCTTTATGAACTTCACTGGCTACCTGTGGCATCACGTATCCACTTTAAGGTACTGCTTCTAACGTTCAAAGCATTAAACGGTTTTGCTCCACAATATTTGTCTGACCTACTCCACCCTTACCGTCCTACACGGTCTCTCAGATCAGCTGAACTCGGTTTACTGTCCGTCCCTCATTTCCGGTTGTCTACTGTAGGAGGAAGGTCTTTCAGTACTAATGCTCCTAAATTATGGAATTCGCTACCTCTTACACTACGCAATACCTCTTCTGTGGCTACTTTCAAGACCCAGTTAAAAACATATCTTTTTAACATGCATTTTGGATAATGTGATTATATGTATCCTATGTGACTGTAATATATGGGTGTCTAAATGTAATGTATGTACAATGTAAAGCGACCTTGAGCTTCTGGAAAGGCGCTATATAAATAAAACTTCTTCTTCTTCTTCTTCTTCTTCTTCTTAAGAAGAAGATCAATCAATATCGGTTCAAACTGCCGTCCGTGAAGTTCTCAACTGGCTTTAATTTTATGTATGAGAGATAAACGGCACTTGAGAACCAATATAACTCAAGGCCTTTCAAGCCTCCGCGACTCTGGATGAATAAGCATCATTTCTGGCTTCTTTTAATGCTGTAAAATTGGTGAAGTAAATTATAATTGAGTCTAGTGGAGCATGAACGCTTCACTCATGCGATCTGTTGACAATGTGTTATTTGTTCCTCTCCAGGCTCTGGCGCTCTTTGTCCCACGTGGTGTGGCGTTCCCTAAATAAAGTGAAAAAGAGGCGGATGAAAGGGGAAAGTGATTATTAACTTAATGCAGCCGGCTTCTGGGGTGGCGGGATCTTTACATGGTTCAGTAAGTAACGACTTCGGCCACTGCGCTTTAACTGGCGATGAAAACATTCGACTGCTTTCAGAGGCAATTACTGGAGCTCTCAATCACAGAATCGGCTCTGAATGTCAAGCAAGGGCCGCTACTGACTTGCAGGGCAATTTCACCCGAAAACATAGCAGTTTGGAGTGCTTTTCCCATTCATTTTCCCCATTGGGATTTCAGATAGTCTTGGATGAAGTGTTGCGAGCCATGAACCACTGAAACACTTGATTTGAAGCACAAAGTGCTTGAAGATCAAAGAAAAGGACATTTTTGATGTCTTTTATGAGGGAATGAACTACTCGTCATAAACAACGCAAATTGCACAATTGACTTTGCGTACAAGTTAATGAGGCGACATATTAGAAGTTGATCCGAATGTTACTTAACTAAAAGCGCAAGCCATCTTAAATTAATATTCCTGTTTTAAAAAAGAAACTAACATTGTCAAAAGCATTTTTGCCATACTGAAGGTTGATAATTTTTTTAACAAATTTTGAAAAAAAAAAATATATATATATATATATATATATATTTAGTTATATATATATATATTCTTCTTTTTTTTACAAAATTATTAAAAAATATATAATATAATAAAAATATAATATCGCCTATATATATATATATATATATATATATATATATATATATATATATAGGATATACTGTCTGTATATATTTATATATAATTTATATATTATAATATTTTATACACACACAGTATATCTTATTTATAATATATCTTATTTAAATGTGATATTTGTTATTTATGATATCGTTTTTTATGATACAAAGTGGTTGAAAAAAACTAATAAAACGAAAAGAAAATATTTAAATATTTTAATATGTGATGAGATGACTAAACGCCTGTGATATGTTATGCCCTACTTTAATACATGATTAACTAACTGTATTTTTTCTATGTACATTTCTGAAAAGCACTTTCTGTAAAGTTGCTTTGAAACAATATGTATTGTGAAAAGCGCTATAAAATTAATTTGAATTGAATATGTTATGTTTTGATTGATTAAGATCAAATAAGGTGTAATTTTCAGTCAATAACAGATTTTATAATACTTTTATCATTTTATTGGTGTCGTTTGGAAAAGAGCAGCTTTGTGATTCTGCTAAACGGCTGTTTTTGTTTTCCTACAAATTAAATAAAAGGCTATTCACACCGAAGATGATAACTTTAAAAACAATAGATATAGCTCTAAAAGACAATCCGAATACACACAACTATAACGATAAAGACACGAGAAACGTTGCAGAATCACTTTCAGAACGATTTTTTTTAACGATAAAAAAATATTAGCAGCCAATCAGAATCCATCCTGACTTAAAGAGCGCGAGAAGCGGGAGAGACAAAACTGCAGCGCGAGCTTAAACAGAACGATATCATATATTATCATTATAGTTATACAGTCAAACCCAAATGTAGACACCTTCAACATTTCTCACATTAACACCGTTATAGTTTAGAAAATGGTTATAAAACATGTCAAGAACTCAGAGTTCTCAGATCAGTGGATATTTGACTGGTTTTGTCAGTTAGACTCTCACACATGAATTATGTTGAATATCTGTCAGCTCTTAAATTTAACTACACAATTAGATAATACCAGTTTAGCTCAACCAGTGACCAAGCAATGCTTCATGTTGTTCAGTGTGTGTGTAAAAAGAGCATTAGCAATTACAGAAAACACACTTCAGCAAAACATGATCAGCTCAAAGTGGAGGAATCATTTTTGGTCCCAAATTTTACTGATGAGTATGAAGATTTTTTGGGCAGCCTATAGGCTAACATGTCACAGTTTACTTAAATTTGCTATCCCCACTTACATAATGAACACATCAACAATTATATCTGGTGTCTGAATCATTTTTGGTTTGACTGTATCTTGGTGTGAACGGGTCTTCGCATGTGATCTGAAACACATTTAATCTGTACGGTAAATATAATCCATCTCTCAGGTCTGTCTGTCCAGAAACGAAGGCTATTTGCTCTGTTCGGCAGCTGTTTAGCTGAAGTTTAGAGATGTTACCTCGCTTCAAGGATCATCTGGTCGTCTTGATAGTCGAACAAACTCCACAAACAAAAGATTTCGTGTGTGTTCATCACGAAACACAGCGCTTCGTCCGAGCGAGGCAGAACACCGGCAGATTATCCCGAATACAGACAATAATGAGAGATTTTACCTGCTCCAGACGTCTTGAAAGTTATTACGAAGCCTAAAATTAATGAGAACGAAAAAGAGCCGTGTTCTTCAGCTGCCTCTTCTGAGAACGGCCTTTTGTTGAGCTCGCGGGTGAAAATGCAGGACTAAAGAGGATTCAGAATCGTGATTAATGTCCTGAGATCAACCTGGTGTCACGCTGAGATGCACAAATGTAGAACATGATTTAACAACCACGAATTCGACTATAACAAATGAGCGGATCAGAAAATCTCTTTATTATGGCGGGATTTCCCCACTTTACGCGCGGTGGAAATGAGATTTTCAATGGCGGAATGGATGCTAATATCTAGAGAGCTGGGTGATGTGCTGATATATAGCTTTATCGTTTTATGACTGCAAGTATACACAGTTGATCAAATTAAATCTTTACTTAAAATTCACAAATTAAGTTTTATAAATTATAATTATGTTATAATAAACTAGCCTAGTTAATAATACATAAATAAAGTTTATTATTCATTAGGTTGTCTGTAGATTTGGGAAAAGTCACAGCTAAACTAAAATATACATTTTGTCACCCTTTAATACATTTTTATTTCCTTAAAAACAAGTCCCGCCCTTCTTCTTTCCCTCATTGAATATTCAGAAGATATTTCACATTATAAACATAAATTGGAATGAAAATTATATTTTAATAGTTTTGCATTCTTTGAAAGACTATTCATGTCTCTGATTTTGTATATTGTCATGGTCAGTGTCATGTGACTCCCTCTTCCCCTCATGTGATTCAGTCATGTGATCTGTTTCCCGCTTGTTCTCATTGGTTCATTGTCTGGTCATGTGGTTATGAGTTCTGTTTGTTCATTGGTTGACACTCATGTGTTCCACTGAACCATGCATTTAAAATGCGTTTCACGCCATATCGTAAATACCGTAATTAACTTCTAAAAAAGAGCTCTAAGGGTACGTTTACACGACAACGATATGCTTAAAACTGAGAAGATTTTAAGTTTTCCTCGCATGAGAGCTCATACTTGTACAACTTGACTGCTGCAGATTCATTCATAGTGTCGCCATAGATTGTTATGTTGCCGACTCGAAATTACGGTAATTACGACATGGCGTGAATGCAGCATTAGCTTACTGAAGTACGTATGTTTTTACGTATGTTTCCCGAGGGTTTTCAGTGGAAAAGTTCTGTTCTGTACAATAAATTGGCCAATAACGACGACCTCACAAACTCAGGACATTTATACGGTTGCACACTTATTAACTGTAAAGTTCATGCCTGGTGTCAGATTGACTGGCCTGTACTGTACGTGTCATTTCCTGAGAAGGTCTGGCCAGGCTTGCACAGAGGGAAGCAAGCGAAGTATTTTTAGAAGGAGAGGTGAATAAGCGTGTTGTGCTGTGACAGGGCAGCGTTTGTGTCGAAGAAGCTCTGGATGGACGCGCAGTTCCTCAGCAAAGACAGACGAGCGGACGGTGTGGGATGATGAGGCAGAAAAAGCTGTTCTGATATAGTCCTGACAGGAAACCGATGATTCACTCTTCTCAGCAAGTTCAGCTTTATTTATTTATTATTCTCCAGCAAAAAACATATTCTATGAAAGCCCATTTCTGCCACATAAGAGAAGAAAAATAATGCTTTTAATTGGCATAAAAAGTCGATATTATAACACTCTAAATTGACATAAAATTAGTTAAATAAATCACACTAAATCATAATTGAGATTGGTCAAAATTGACTAAATGTAATTGACATACTAAGTCATATTTATGACATACTCAAAATTTACTTTCCATATACAGTTGAATGTCATAATTTCAGCTTTTTATGTCATAATTTTGACTTTTTATCTCATAAATGACTGAATCAATTTCGTCTTTTCATCTCAATTATGACTTAGTATGTCATAATTTCGACTTTTTAATGTCATAATTATGATTTAGTGTCATAATATTGACTTTTTATTTAATAAATATGACTTAGTATGCGATAATTGACTTTTTATGTCATAAATGACTGAATCAATTTCGTCTTTTGATCTCAGATATGACTTAGTATGTCATAATTATCATTTAGTGTCATAATATTGACTTTTTATTTAATTAATATGAATTAGTATGTCATAATGTTGACTTATCTCATAAATATGAATCGTCAGTTTTGTCTTTTTAAGTCCTAAATATGAAATTATGTCATAATTGTGACTTTATTGACTAAATATGACTTAGTATGTCATATTTTTTACTTTATTGTCATAATTGATTGTCATGTCATATTTTCTTTAGAAAATTATGTAGTAATTATGACTTTTTATTTCATAAATGTAAATTAAGTCAATTTCGATTATGTCATAACTACTACTTTTTAAGTATGACAAAATTGACTTTTTATCTTAAAAAATGACCTCATCATTTCGATTCATTATGTCTATTTATCATATTTCGTTATTGTGATTCACAAAATCATGATTTTGGAACTGGGCTTACATACATTCAGCTCAGAGAAGAGCAGCCCGGATTTAATTCACTAATAACTGCATATTCATGTGTACACAAAAGGTTCTCATACAAAAATGCATTAGCGCACACATTTTTAATTTTCAATTAATTCTGGATTATTCTCAATGAGGAAGGAAGCATGTCCCCTTCGTTAGCATTAGCATAGTAGGCTACACACACAAACTTTGTTTTCGTCAACATTTGTCCCTTAAATAATGTTTGTTATTGTGAAATAAGACTTATGTAAGTTATATAAACTTATGTTAATCTCATTAAACTTTATTTATGTATACTCGCAAAGCCATTGGTACTGGCTACTCTTCATGAATAGTAGTCAACATTGATAATCAAAACACAATCATGACCGCCAATTTCCTTCTTTCTTTCATTGACGCCCTCAAAGTTCAGATCTGAAATGAAACTCGAGTCTCCCGTGTGTTGCGCGCGCACGTCTCGGAAATACGATCTTTCCGATATGACTTGAAGGCAGCATTTCGACTGCATAATTAATTGTGCATTAATGCATATTTGTGCCGTAACACGCCGAGAGACAGCAAAACAAATGTTTATAAAACGCTATCTTGACCTGATACTAGCGTTACTGTGCAAACATTTAACCCGAGAACCCCGGAGACTGAATATTCAGCCCGAACATAATAAAGCGCGTCTACAGTCAGGGGAATGGATTAGACGAGATTATTACGCCTTGAAGGTTAGACGAGTATAAAACAAAGAAACAGAGGAGAGACTGAGAAATAGCGGCACACACACACACACACACACACACACACACACACACACTTACACAAACGCATGAAACAGTCTTTACTCTTCCACGCAAGCTGACCTATCTTTTCTCTTTATTTAGGCGGGAAGGAGCGCGCTCTTCAAGAGTGTCGCTGCAAAACAAAGATGGCTGACAGGAGTCATGTTGAGGTGAACGAGAGAGATCGAGTCATGATCATACACTATATATATACACTCACCTAAAGGATTATTAGGAACACCTGTTCAATTTCTCATTAATGCAATTATCTAATCAACCAATCACATGGCTGTTGCTTCAATGCATTTAGGCGTGTGGTCCTGGTCAAGACAATCTCCTGAACTCCAAACTGAACGTCAGAATGGGAAAGAAAGGTGATTTAAGCAATTTTGAGCGTGGCATGGTTGTTGGTGCCAGACGGGCCGGTCTGAGTATTTCACGATCTGCTCAGTTACTGGAATTTTCACGCACAACCATTTCTAGGGTTTACAAAGAATGGTGTGAAAAGGGAAAAACATCCAGTATGCGGCAGTCCTGTGGGCGAAAATGCCTTGTTGATGCTAGAGGTCAGAGGAGAATGGGCCGACTGATTCAAGCTGATAGAAGAGCAACTTTGACTGAAATAACCACTCGTTACAACCGAGGTATGCAGCAAAGCATTTGTGAAGCCACAACACGCACAACCTTGAGGCGGATGGGCTACAACAGCAGAAGACCCCACCGGGTACCACTCATTTCCACTACAAATAGGAAAAAGAGGCTACAATTTGCAAGAGCTCACCAAAATTGGACAGTTGAAGACTGGAAAAATGTTGCCTGGTCTGATGATTCTCGATTTCTGTTGAGACATTCAGATGGTAGAGTCAGAATTTGGAGTAAACAGAATGAGAACATGGATCCATCATGCCTTGTTACCACTGTGCAGGCTGGTGGTGGTGGTGTAATGGTGTGGGGGGATGTTTTCTTGGCACACTTTAGGCCCCTTAGTGCCAATTGGGCATCGTTTAAATGCCACAGCCTACCTGAGCATTGTTTCTGACCATGTCCATCCCTTTATGGCCACCATGTACCCATCCTCTGATGGCTACTTCCAGCAGGATAATGCACCATGTCACAAAGCTCGAATCATTTCAAATTGGTTTCTTGAACATGACAATGAGTTCACTGTACTAAAATGGCCCCCACAGTCACCAGATCTCAACCCAATAGAGCATCTTTGGGATGTGGTGGAACGGGAACTTCGTGCCCTGGATGTGCATCCCACAAATCTCCATCAACTGCAAGATGCTATCCTATCAATATGGGCCAACATTTCTAAAGAATGCTTTCAGCACCTTGCTGAATCAATGCCACGTAGAATTAAGGCAGTTCTGAAGGCGAAAGGGGGTCAAACACAGTATTAGTATGGAGTTCCTAATAATCCTTTAGGTGAGTGTATATATATATAATTTATTAATATAAATACAATTATTCTATTTATTTATTTATATTATAATATATATATATATATGTGTGTGTGTGTGTGTGTGTGTGTGTGTGTGTGTGTGTGTGTGTGTGTGTGTGTGTGTGTGTGTGTGTGTGTGTGCGTGTGTGTGTGTGTTAAGGTAAAAATGATCAGGTTTTCACCTTTTTTTATTCCTTTTTTATTCCTTTTTTATTCCTTTAAACCAGTCTTTATAGAAGCACAAAACCATGTCTTTTCAACCTAGATGCAACATTTATGCGCATAATCCTGATTATTATCGTTCTGTTGCTCACCGCAAATGTTAATGACAGGCGACTTATTTAAATGCCCTTAAAAAATATTTATCATTCACATACATGCAAAACAACAATTCATCAAAAGCGAATTAGCATCCGATGTTAGACATTATCATTTGACTGTGCCAGGCCATGACTAAAGATTGCCCCGGAGACACGCTTTTAATGTGCGTGTGGAATAATAAAAGGCATTAAGCGTCTGTTTCGGTGTCTGCTACAAACATCATAACATCAGCTGTCAAGGTTTCCACATTCAAAAAATACAGTCAAAAATAGCCTAGCAGGCTCGCTCTGTTAAAAAGTTTATACGCATTTATCACAACATCAATATTTTTCATAAAGATGGTGCACCTCAGGAAATTACTGACAAACTCTAGAGGTCAACCGTCAAAAACTGAGGCTAATGATGTTTTAGCGATCAATGGCGAGGCGAGACATAGCTAGCTTAATGCATTCATGCTACAGTAGCTCAGATTTCTCCTTCATAAAACTCATCTACAAAATTGTGTTACTCTATAATTTCAATTAAGAGCAGAAGCTTTTTAAAGTCAAATATTCCGCAGGTTTTCATACTGTAGCATTGCATGCTATCGGCTAATTGGCTAGCAACTTTGGTAGCCGGAAACTGGACTTTTCAGTGCACAGATTGATGCAGTCGTTCCACCATTTTAATGGCAAAATCCGTTTCGATTGTGAAAGGCACATGCTATCCTGTTGGAATACAATGTTAGCCTGTTAGCAAGCAGTGAAATTGCACTGATAACGTAAATGGATAGAGTTTAAGCACGGAAAGTCTTGGTTTTACAAGAGCTGTTTTTGATCAAGTTGATGCATGTTTAAATTCGCCATTAGCATTAAAAAGTGTTTTCAGCACATATTCAGATGGAGAACCAAAATGTATAAATTCCTTTGTTGTTGTCTGATTTGAAATATGTAACTGAAACATAATCTTAGCGAACTGTTTTGCTACAGAAAATAGTGTCCAGTGGAAATTTCCAAGATGGCCGCCGAGCGAATTGACTTGGGGTAAGTGTCTCAAAAAATATAATAATTCGCCCTTTTTATGAAATTATACCTGCTTGCTTGTGTGTGTTAACTGAAGTTAGATGAGTCAGTGTTTGCAGCTAGCCTATCATTCACAAATGCTAATGACAAGGCGGTGAGTGAACATAATGTTGTTGATGCTAACTTTGCCAAAGTTATTTAGTCATTTGGCTGACAGGTCTCCGTGCCCGTGGGCATTCAGTCCTGACAGATCGACCGGCCTTCAAAAACACCTCAGTTTCTCCCTCATAACTCACATCCAGCTGAAGTTAAAGAATAGCGTTAGCATTAGCGTGCACCCGCAGCTGTAATGTTTTAATAACAGCTAATGCTCTTTCATTCATTCGTCATGTCGCACCTTTTCCCGAGCACAAGAAAGCCCCAATGACCCGAGGCGAGACGGAAATGTAAGCACAGCATGAGGAATGAAATAATGACCGAAAGGCAGGCTAGCTTCGGCGTTCCCGCTGGCTGACAGGTGTTTGTGGAAGAGTCACACGGAGAGACACGGTGGCGGGATTTTCCCCGAGAGGCCACAGATTCATATTTGCACTCGACGCTGGTCTCGTTAAGTTCATGTCTGTTTGTAATAACTAATGATGCCTTATTGCAGCTGGGGATGATTAGGGGGGAAGTAACGTGACAAGAGAAACATTATTAGCAACATCTGTTTGGCGGACAACGATTAACATTTGTTAAAATGATAAAGGAAGGATTGGTGAATTGTCCCCAGACGGTTTCATGTTTTTTTTTTAATGTTTTATATGTTCTGAATATTAAAAAAACGAATTTGTAGTGAATAGAGATCAAAACAAGGGGGGGGGGGGGGGGGGGGGGGGACGTTAAAAAACTGAAATCATTTAATGTTATATTTAATAAGTAGTTTGGCATATGTTTTTATTGTGTAATAATAGTGATACATTTTTTCAATTTTATGAATATGTTAAAATCTTTTAACTGTGAGTGGTGTCAATATATGTGTGTTGCTGTATGTCAAGTTTCAGATTTTCTGAGTTAAAAATATTTTTTGCAAAGTTTTATCACAGTTGAAAATTATTATATATATATATAATTTTAATAAATTATTATAATAATTTTCAACTGTGATAAAACTTTGCACAAAATATTTTTAACTCAGAAAATGTGTGTGTGTGATAAATTATTAAAATGATTTTTAACTTTGTGATAAAACTTGTCAGAAAATGTGAAACTTGAAATGTGAAAAATACATGAATATATATATATATATATATATATATACATTTGTATAAAATGTATTTGTATTTCAAAAATAACTAATTAATCGCAAATTTTTCTAGTTAATCACGATTAATCGCACCTAACATTAAAGATTTTATATATTTTTATATTGTAATAATTTCACATTTAATCTCCAAATTAATGTAGACACAACATAAAGACAGTATATTTTAAATATTTGTTTTATGACATCTTTTTGTGAATGAAGGCCAGTATCACCGATACCAATCTAGTGATGTCTCTATTAACAAATTATTTTTCTCAATTTTAGCCAATAATTATAGCCATTCAGCATTACAGTGTAATTTGCATTACATTCAGTCAAGTGATTTGTCTTTTGTTCTTTGATTGACATCAATGACACTTTAAGACCTGAAGCATATGATGCGGATCCAACACTTATCTCACTCTTTAACTCATTTAAGACTTAATTTAACTCATTTAAGTTAAATTGCTTGCGACGGGCATTTTGACATTATTTTGTCGACTGTATATTTATATATACTTAGTAGTTAGTATATATCTATGACTATTTTCAAATAGGTATCCATGAATTTATATGTATATAAGCTAGTGGCGCTAACAACATTTATTATAATTAATAGTCAATATTTATTAGTGTTTGGTATATGTTTTTTACTAGCATAATGCCTGTTTTCAAACAGGTTTCCCTAGCAGTTGGATGACCAGATCGCCCCATATTTGTTGTTTTGGCTGTATATCCTCATGTGTTCTCCTCAGGCTCGGTGATCTGCAGCATACAGGATGACGAACGCTAACCTGCGGTGATATTGTGTGTGTTTTCTGGACATGTAATCACTGCTGATTTCGAGCGGGTGAACCGCTTACAGACCAGGAGATTTGTAAGCCGCTATACTCAGCTTCTTTAAGTTTGCCGGAGTCTCTTAAATTCTGAGTCTCGTCTGCAGTAAAGTCCCTTCGGCACAGTAACAAAACAGTGATTTTTATAAGAAATCGACAGCGGCAGGATCCTGTTGCAACCTTAATTAAACATTGTGTAGCTCTATAAAGCGGCAGACAAGCTTTTATTTAAAGTCACTCGAGCATGAAAGGCAGACGGAGAGTTTTTTCCAGAAACATCTTCTCAGTGTACGTTTTTCTTCTTCGCAAAGGCCTTAATGTTGTTTGTTTAGGACGTGTACTTGCATGCAGTGCACTGACAGTCCTCGGAGGAAAGCCGTCAGCTCGTGAAACAACTCCTTGCTGCTTTTGCTGTCATTTCTGGAGAACGCTGTGAACCATTAGAAATCACAGATTGAAACTATTTTTAGCGTGCTTCCCCATGCAAAACTTTCCACAATTCTACAGCGTTGGTGTTGCTAATTTTGAGTCTGTTGCTATGGGTGGGTCAGGAAAAAAATTATTAGTAAAATCTGTTTTGGCAGAACTCAGACTGACTTTCTTTTCATATGATTAGGGGTCCATGACAGGAGACTTATTTTTTTTGTCCAGACCTATTCATGTACGGTATTTGAATTAATTGCTATTTTGTACATTTCTGATTTTTTTTTGTAGAAAATCATTATAATAAAGAAAGGAAACACACTGCTACTGTGTTTTGCAACCATTGCTATATGGTTGCTAGGGTGTTCTGGGTGTTTTTTTAGCTCATGTTTTTGTTTGTTGAGGTGTTCTGGGTAGTTTTAACCTGTTGCTATGTGGTTGCTAAGATGTTCTGGGTGGTTTTAACCCATTCCTAAGGTAGTCTGGTTGTTTTTTAGCACATTATGTGGTTGTTAAAATGTTATAGGTGGTTTAACACATTGCTATATGGTTGCTAAGGTGTTCTGGGTGTTTTTTTAGCTCATGTTTTTGTTTGTTGAGGTGTTCTGGGTAGTTTTAACCTGTTGCTATGTGGTTGCTAAGATGTTCTGGGTGGTTTTAACCCATTCCTAAGGTAGTCTGGTTGTTTTTTAGCACATTATGTGGTTGTTAAAATGTTATAGGTGGTTTAACACATTGCTATATGGTTGCTAAGGTGTTCTGGGTGTTTTTTTAGCTCATGTTTTTGTTTGTTGAGGTGTTCTGGGTAGTTTTAACCTGTTGCTATGTGGTTGCTAAGATGTTCTGGGTGGTTTTAACCCATTCCTAAGGTAGTCTGGTTGTTTTTTAGCACATTATGTGGTTGTTAAAATGTTATAGGTGGTTTAACACATTGCTATATGGTTGCTAAGGTGTTCTGCGTGTTTTTTTAGCTCATGTTTTTGTTTGTTGAGGTGTTCTGGGTAGTTTTAACCTGTTGCTATGTGGTTACCAAGATGTTCTGGGTGGTTTTAACACATTGCTAAGGTAGTCTGGTTGTTTTTTAGCACATTATGTGGTTGATACAATGTTATAGGTGGTTTAACACATTGCTATGTGGTTGTTAAGGTGTTCTGGGTGGTTTTAACCCATTGCTAATGTAGTCTGGTTGTTTTTTAGCACATTATGTGGTTGCTAATGTGTTCTGTGTGGTCTTTAACACAATATGTTTGTTGCTAAGGTTTTCGAGGTGGTACTAACTCGTTGCTTTGTGGTTGCTAAGGTGTTTTGTGTGGCTTTAACCCATTGCTATGTAGTCGTTAAGATGTTCTAGGTGGTTTGTATCACATTATGTGGTTATTAAGGTGTTCTAGGTGGTTTTAACCCATTGCTAAGGTGTTATGTTTGTTTTTTTAACACATTGTGTGGTTGGTAAGGTGTCCTGAGTAGTTTTACATGTTGCTATATGGTTGCTAATGTGTTCTGGGGGGTTTTAGCCCATTGCTATGTGGTTGCTAAGGTGTTTTGTGTGGATTATAGCATGTCATGTGGTTGATACGGTGTTCTGAGTAGTTTTAACCTGTTGTTATATGGTGGCTAAGGTGTTCAAGGTGGTTTTAACCCGTTGATAAGGTGTTCTGGTTGCCACATTATGTGGTTGCTAGGGTGTTCTGGGTAGTTATAACTGGTTGTTATGTGTTTTGGGTGGTTTAAACCCATTTCCATGTGGTTGCTAAGTTGTTCTGTGTGGTTTTAACACATTGTGTGTTTGCTAAGGATTTCTAGGTAGTTTTACCACGTTGCTATGTGGTTGCTAAGGTGTTTTGTGCAGTTTTAACCCATTGCTACGTGCTTGCTGAGGTGATCTTGGTGATTTTTTTAGCATATGTGGTTGCTAAGGTGTTCTGGGTGGTTTTAACCCATTGCTTTGTGGTTGCTAAGGTGTTCTAGGTGGTTTGACCCATTGCTAAGGTGTTCTGCGTGGTTTTTAGCACATTATGTGGTTGCTAGTGTGTTCTGGGTTGTTTTAACCCATTGCTACGTGGTTGCTGGGGTGATATTGGTGATTTTTTTAGCAAATGATTTGGTTGGTAAGGTGTTCTGGGTGGTTTTAACCCATTGCTATGTGGTTGCTAAGGTGTTCTAGGTGGTTTGACCCATTGCTAAGGTGTTCTGCATGGTTTTTAGCACATTATGTGGTTGCTAATGTGTTTTGGGTTGTTTTAACCGATTGCTACGTGGTTGCTGAGGTGATCTTGGTGTTTTTTTAGCATATGTGGTTGCTAAGGTGTTCTGGGTGGTTTTAACCCATTGCTATGTGGTTGCTAAGGTGTTCTAGGTGGTTTGACCCATTGCTTAGGTGTTCTGCGTGGTTTTTTAGCACATTATGTGGTTGCTAATGTGTTCTGGGTTGTTTTTTAACATGTCACTATGTAGTCGTTAAGTTTATAATATGCACATTTGACCCAAATCCCACCATTTTGCTGTTCGCCAGGAGAAACTTGCATGTCTGCAAATCATTTTTACGAGTGATATCAATAGCGATGCTAGCCGTAGCAAACCACGCTAATAACAGTGAACACAGTAAACCATTTCACCATGGTTTGAGGCTCATAATCTCTCACCGGATCATAACAGGCTTTGCTCAGCGGTCGCCCGCCTAATGGACTTTATGAAAAGGCATCTTTTATTCCACGTGAAGTATAGGCCTGTGTGCGTTTACCATACAGGGGGGACGAAATAACAGCGTCCCAACCCTGCTGGTCTGAGACACAGAGAGGATAAAGGAGCTCATGAATTTATATAGATTCTGTTGAAGTCTGAAGGGAGTGGACAGCGCGGGAGTCTCGCCGAACGCTTATGAATTCATCCAAAGCTAGTGAGCTATAAAATGGACTCTTTGATTCCCCAAATACGTCCGGCTATGCCTGCATAATTACAGAGAAGACTCTACCGGCCTGACGTCTGTTCAGTGCGTTAAAATGCGATACGGAGAATCAATGCTATTGGAGGATTGAGTCACTGTGTTTATATTATTGTGTGTGTGTGTGTGTGTGTGTGTTTGAATGAATCCTCAGGTCGTGTGTTGTTGAGGAGAGCTGAGCTGTTATGCTCCTTTTTCACCTGCTGGAACATAAAACAAGTGAAAACCCCAAAACCGTTAATTTCTGTATTCACGGTTTGACATTAACACCTGCCAAATGTGCGTGGATTTCAGCAGTGGCGCATAAAATATAGATTTTTCGATACATATCAATAGTGAAATATCTGAAACGCCTCCATACAAACCCGCCTCTCCTCACTCACTCACTCACTCACTCACTTATTCCCATATATTTTGAGCTCGCGCGCACATAAAGCCGCCTCTCAGCACTAAATTGAGTTTGTTTTTTGCTGCTTGTTGCGCTTATAGTCAAATACACACAAAATAATGTCGGTCTTCATGAGTATTCGCCTAAACACAGTCAGTTATGTTTTAAGTGAACGGAAACAGTTGAGAAAGAAAACGCATGTGTAACAGTATATTGGATCCGTGCGTCTGGTCTTAAAGTGACAGCGGCCTAATAAACCTGCTGCCAAATTATTATTAGATATTAGGGCTGTCACTTTACGTTCGAAAATCTATTGCACAATCGATCGGACCAACCAACACAAGTTTCGAAAACGAAAATAGGGTATCGATTTTAACGGCCTTATTTTTTTTTTATCAAAAATGTGTTTTAGGTGGACCAATCAATACAGCACACAGAACATGTAGGATGTTGGGACATAACAATGTCTTTTCTTTAATATTCGCTATTACTTCAATGTAAGTGAACAAGCGCGCCGTTATTTGTTGCTTAGTGACGTGTGTGTTCAAGTACGCCAGAAATGCGCAGATTCTGCGCAATACGCTGTATTTAATTTATCATGAGGACTCACGAGTTGCGTATTTGCGCTAAATCCGCGCAGATTTGTCTTAAACGAACTTCCTCAGCAAAGTGAGTAAACATAGAAACACGCTAGATTGGTTCGTGATTTGACAGCGTTTCCCGCCAAAGCTCATTTTTACCCGCATTTGGCGGGTCGAGGGAGTTAATCTCAATCCCTGAATGTTGCGCTCCTGTTTGTCATTGCGCACGAAACTTCACGCCAATAAATCATCAGGAATATTGCTGACTTGTGTGTGTCTCGAGCGCCCTCTTTACGCTCGTCCTAATGCCTGTTAGGTGTCCGTGGATTTGCCTGTATTTGGTGTTGAAAATGGAAACGTCTTTAGACATGGAAAATCGATTTTACAATCGATTCAATGAACACTTATGTATTAAAAATCGAACTTTTTCACAAAAGTGACAGCCCTATTAGATAATGTTAGAAATGATATGTTCACTAAGTGCGAATAGCCCGCCTTTACACTAAGGCTATCACACTAACTAACGCCCACTGACGTCTGGTTGGAAACCTGATGTAAGGGCCAAAAACGTATTAATTTGAAGATCAAGGTAAAATGCACTTAATTTGTCTTCCGGGAAACATGCAAGTATCTTCTGTTGCTTCCGAAGGGCAGTACTAAATGAAAAAAAAAAAGATATTTAAACAAAATAAGAAATATTTGGACATCTTCAACCTGTTCAAAAGTCATTTTTATAAATGTAGCAATTTTTTTTTTGTCTTGTGGACTGTATCTACACATCTTTCATGTAAAATATATTATTCAGGACAGTAAATAAAAAATAACATGCATTTTGTATGATCCCTCTTAATTTGTTAAAATTATTCACATTTTCACAGATTCTGCAAGGGGTTCACAAACTTTTAAGCAGCACTGTATATACATATACATATACAGGTGAAACTCGAAAAATTTGAATATTGTGCAAAAGTTATGATTTTGATGATTATTATGGCTTGCAGCTTATTAAAACCCCAAATTCAAAATCTCCGAAAATTTGAATATTACATGAAATCAGTAAAAAAAAAGGATTTTAAATACAGAAATGGTGGCCCTCTGAAAAGTATGATCATGCATATGTATATAGTTATATATACTAAATATATTAGTTTCACCTTTTAATGTGAATTACTGAAATACATGAACTGTTGCACAATATTCTAATTTTCCGAGTTTCACCTGTATATAATTTTTTTGCCTTTATTAACAGGACAATGGGACAAATGACAAGAAACTCCAGGCAAACAGAGGGAAACAGGTGTGGCACATCATAGCAAGCGCATAGCAACGCCCTGGCAACCACCTACAGACTGCAGCCCTTATTCTGGTAACCGCACTCAGAGTCTCCTGGCGATGAATGATTGTGAAGAGATTTCAGGAAACACTTCCAGTCATAGACTGGAAAAAAGATGGACGACGCCCCTTCGCTCTCTTCCATTGGTCAGAACCGCCATGGCGTCCCGATATGGCGCTGACATCTTGTACTTGAGTCTGCGCAGAAGCGATCTCGGGACCAGACCTGCGCAGTCGTGAGCAGGAAGTAAAGCCGCGAAATCAAGTCAAGTCAAGTCAAGTCATCTTCATTTATATAGCGCTTTTAACAATGGATTGTTTCAAAGCAGCTTTACAGAGATAAACATATAATTTAAGGTAACAGATTGTTTTGGCATTATAGCGGTTCTTGAATAATGTTATTTCCAGCTAAAGTTAACTTTGATTGATTCACCTCCGTCGAAATGATCAGACTTTAAACGCGAACCTGTGATTAACGCTGACGGCGTTCACATGCTCATTCAGAATGGATTCTATAGTTATGTGCTTTTTAAAATATGTGCGCAGGTTTATAATTCATACAACCCAGCCTAAACAAACTACTTTTCTTGCCTATAAATTTTGATACAGAATTTTGTTTTATTTTATCACTTCGGGGTACGCGAGCCGGAATTCACAACGCTTTATCTGTAGAGTGGGAAAGGGATCCTCCATAGGGAGAGGATAGTGGACACTTCAGCACTGCATTGTCATCTGGTCCAGGCGGATCTCCTTCGTCAGATCTGGACACGGCCTGGATCTGGCAGGCTGCGGGAAAACCTCGGGATAAACAAAGACACTAATATTAGCGTAGATGCCATTCTTCTTATGATGTAGCGAGTACATCAAGATTTAAGGGAAGTGTTCCCAGTTCCGGCTGACCTAATCTATGCAGCCTAACATTGAATTATAGAAGTCTATAGTGTGTTATGTGTATGCTAGGTCAAAGAGATGTGTTTTTAGTCTAGCTTTGAACTGACAGAGTGTGTCTGCTTCCCGGACAATGGTAGGAAGACTGTTCCAAAGTTTTGGTGCTAAATAGGAAAAGGATCTACCGCCTGCAGTCGATTTAGATATTCTAGGTATTATCAACTGGCCGGAATTTTGAGATCGCAATAGACGTGAAGGACTATAATACGTTAAGAGCTCGCTCAAGTACTGCGGAGCTAAACCATTTAGTGCTTTGTAGGTAATCAACAATATTTTAAAATGTATACGATGTTTAATAGGGAGCCAATGCAGTGTTGACAGAACCGGGCTAATATGGTCATATTTCCTGGTTCTGGTAAGAACTGGAGCTGCGGCGTTTTGAACTAGCTGTAGTTTATTTATTAAGCGTGCAGGGCAACCACCCAGTAGAGCATTACAATAATCTAGCCTTGAGGTCATGAACGCATGAACTAATTGTTCCGCATTTCCCAATGAGAGCATATGGCGTATTTTAGATATATTTTTAAGATGGAAAAATGCAGTTTTACAGATACTAGACACGTGGCTTTCAAAAGAAATCAAGGCCCCGCCCCCACTCTCGCAGAATCAATCGCGAGCACACGCTCTGGGACTTTTAAAAAAATTAGTTATAGAAATTTAGATATTAAATTTAAAGCTCCAATCTCCTCAGTCCTCCGAAGATCACGAAAAAAAGTCTGTTTCAGTGACTACGTCACTCAGAGAACCTGTCAATCACAGCTTATTTTAAAAACAAACACTTGAAATTACATCAGCGTGATAAAAACTACAGTAAATGAGAGAAATCATATTTGGAAAAAACGATATTTGAAGTGTAATTTAATTGTTTAGTTGGTCTCACGTGCCGTTGAATAACACGGGGAGGCGGGGTTTATGACCTATACTAGGACCGGCCACCGGGGGGCGATCGAGACTCTTGGTTTATGACCTATACTAGGACCGGCCACCGGGGGGCGATCGAGACTCTGGGTTTATGAGCTATACTGGGACCAGCCACCGGGGGGCGATCGAGACTCTGGGTTTATGAGCTATACTGGGACCAGCCACCGGGGGGCGATCGACACTCTGGGTTTATGAGCTATACTGGGACCAGCCACCGGGGGGCGATCGAGACTCTGGGTTTATGAGCTATACTGGGACCAGCCACCGGGGGGTGATCGAGACTCTGGGTTTATGACCTATACTAGGACCGGCCACCGGGGGGCGATCGAGACTCTGGGTTTATGAGCTATACTGGGACCAGCCACCGGGGGGGCGATCGAGACTCTGGGTTTATGAGCTATACTGGGACCACCCATCGGGGGGCGATCGAGACTCTGGGTTTAATACCTATACTAGGACCAGCCACCGGGGGGTGATCGAGACTCTGGGTTTATGACCTATACTAGGACCAGCCACCGGGGGGTGATCGAGACTCTGGGTTTATGAGCTATACTGGGACCAGCCACCGGGGGGTGATCGAGACTCTGGGTTTATGACCTATACTAGGACCGGCCATCGGGGGGCGATCGAGACTCTGGGTTTAATACCTATACTAGGACCAGCCACCGGGGGGTGATCGAGACTCTGGGTTTATGACCTATACTAGGACCGGCCATCGGGGGGCGATCGAGACTCTGGGTTTATGACCTATACTGGGACCGGCCACCGGGGGGCGATCGAGACTCTGGGTTTACGAGCTATACTGGGACCGGCCACCAGGGGGCGATCGAGACTCTGGGTTTATGACCTATACTGGGACCGGCCACCAGGGGGCGATCGAGACTCTGGGTTTATGACCTATACTAGGACCGGCCACCGGGGGGCGATCGAGACTCTGGGTTTATGAGCTATACTGGGACCAGCCACCGGGGGGCGATCGAGACTCTGGGTTTATGAGCTATACTTGGACCAGCCACCAGGGGGCGATCGAGACTCTGGGTTTATGAACTATACTGGGACCAGCCCCCGGGGCACGATCGAGACTCTGGGTTTATGAGCTATAATGGGACCAGCCACCGGGGGGCGATCGAGACTCTGGGTTTATGAGCTATACTGGGACCGGCCACCAGGGGGGCGATCGAGACTCTGGGTTTATGAGCTATACTGGGACCAGCCACCGGGGGGCGATCGAGACTCTGGGTTTATGACCTATACTGGGACCAGCCACCAGGGGGGCGATCGAGACTCTAGGTTTATGAACTATACTGGGACCAGCCACCGGGGGGGCGATCGAGACTCTGGGTTTATGACCTATACTAGGACCAGCCACCAGGGGGGCGATCGAGACTCTGGGTTTATGAACTATACTAGGACCGGCCATCGGGGGGCGATCGAGACTCTGGGTTTATGAGCTATACTGGGACCGGCCACCGGGGGGCGATCAAGACTCTGGGTTTATGACCTATACTGGGACCGGCCATCGGGGGGCGATCGAGACTCTGGGTTTATGAGCTATACTGGGACCGGCCACCGGGGGGCGATCAAGACTCTGGGTTTATGACCTATACTGGGACCGGCCACCGGGGGGCGATCGAGACTCTGGGTTTATGAGCTATACTGGGACCGGCCACCAGGGGGCGATCGAGACTCTGGGTTTATGAGCTATACTGGGACCAGCCACCGGGGGGGCGATTGAGACGCTTTGGCTTCACTTTTCAGGGCTTGTGCGGCACGCTTGCTTCCAGTACGTCGTCATTGAGCAGATGCGTTTGTCTAAAGTCGCCTTAAGTTGATGCTAATAATAATAATAATGGGATGTTTCAGGTCAAATGTAATCAGTATTGCGCTTTAGCTCCTCATCATGATACACAATATGGATGAGATGTTACTGTGTTTGCGATGCATGAATGTGCTTCGCCTGTTCTCCGTGACACTGAGCTGAATATCCTGCTCCACTCTTCCTTCCTAGTCGCTCATTGATTTCCTGTTCAGCGCAAATGAAGTGTGAGCGTTCATGAGTGTGTTCTTCGTCACACTGCGTTCGGCTCAGCGCTCGAGTCTGCGTCGTGTCAGTGTGGAAAGCCTTTTTATATATTTATGTCCAGTTTATTGGCTTTGTGAGGATTTGGTAAACATTTTAAATGGATAAATATAGTTTTGTTTGGACATTATGGACGAATTTGGCTGTTTGTGGCAAAAAAAGTACCACAAATAAAAAAACAAAATTATTTTAAAATCTGTTTGTTTGTTTTTTTACAACTACATAATTATTTTTATTTTATAATACATTTAAAATAAAAAATATATTTATTAATTTGTTTATTTAAGCCTTTTTGGCAGAATTGTTCAAATAATTACAAAAATCTAATTTTGATTTCATTTTTTCATTTATTGTTCAAAGAGTTACATTCAATTGATTTAATTTTAGAGATATGTTTATTATTTATGGTAAGCGTATTGCAGTTGTGGTTACACATCCAATATTAATTTATGTATTTATTTATTGCAAATTTGTCCAAAGATTGACATACAGTTTTGATTTAATTTGAGATAGCCTATTTATTTATTTAGGTTAAGCAATTACTGCAGATTTCTTCAAAAAGTTCCATATCCAATATTTATTTATTTATTTTATATAATTTAAATGATTTTTTCAAAAAAATGTAATTCAATAAAATTAAACTTAATTTATTTTAATAGTAAGCGTTTATTAAAAATATTATTTTAAAGATATTGTCCAAATTGATTTTTAACTTAAAATTAATTTATAGTTAACCTTTATTTCTTTCTATCTTTCTTTCTTGCTTTCTTCCTTTCCTTTATTTCTTTCCTTTCTTTCTTTCTTTCTTCCTTCCTTCCTTTCATTTTTTCTTACTTACTTTCTTCCTTTCTTTCTTTCTTCCTTCCTTTCTTTCTTACTTACTTTCTTCCTTTCTTACTTCCTTTCTTTCCTTCCTTTCTTCCCTTCTTTCTTTCATCCTTCCTTTCTTCCTTCCTTTCTTTCTTACTTTCTTCCCTTCTTTCTTTAATCCTTCCTTTCTTACTTTCTTCTTTCCTTCCTTTCTTTCTTTCTTTCTTCCCTTCTTTCTTTCATCCTTCCTTTCTTACTTTCTTCCTTCCTTTCTTTCTTCCTTCCTTCCTTCATTTCTTCCCTTCTTTCTTTCATCCTTCCTTCCTTTCTTTTTTTCTTCCTCCCTTCCTTTCTTCCCTTCTTTCTTTCATCCTTCCTTTCTTACTCTCTTCTTTCCTTCCTTTCTTACTTTCTTTCTTCCTTCCTTTCATTCTTTCTTTCTTCCTTTCTTTCTTACTTCCTTCCTTGCTTCATTTCTTCCCTTCTTTCTTTCATCCTTCCTTTCTTACTTTTTTCCTTCCTTTCTTTTTTTCTTCCTCCCTTCCTTTCTTCCCTTCTTTCTTTCATCCTTCCTTTCTTACTTTCTTTCTTCCTTCCTCCCTCCCTCCCTCCCTTCCATCCTTTCTTCCCTTCTTTCTTTCACCCTTCCTTTCTTACTTTCTTCCTTCCTTCCTTCCTTCGTCCCTGCCTTCCTTCCTTTCTTTCTTTCTTCCTCCCTTCCTTCCTCCCTTCCTTTCTTTCATCCTTCCTTTCTCCCTTTCTTTCTTCCTTCTTTTCTTTCTTTCTTCCTCCCTTCCTTCCTTTCTTTCTTCCTTTCTTCCTTTCCTTTCTTCCTTTCCTTCATCCTTCCTTCCTTCCTTCCTTCCTTCCTTTCTTCCCTTCTTTCTTTCTTTCTTTGTTCCTTCCTTTCTTCTTTACTTATTTACTTACTTGCGTACTTTTATTGTGGTTAACAATTTATTTTCAAATCATTTACTGTACCAAGTTTTATTTATAGACTTGAATTATTAGTTGAATGTGCCTTGAATGAAAAGCTTGGCTGGATCGCACACTCCCCCGGAGAGCTGGACTGCTGCACTGGATGTGTGTGTCTCTCGGCCTCAGCGCTGTGGATCGAGACGCCGGCGGTCTCCAGGAACAGCTGGGTGTTTCTCGACCGTCATTAGGATTCAGCGACGGCCTCCTCTGACACTTTCAATTGGACCCAACATGGCAGTGGTGTAGTTAATCAGGCTGGTAGTTCAGCACAGACACTCAGACGGAGACCAATGCAGCTTGTCTGGTTATGTGTGACCAAGGCTGCATTTATTTGATTAAAAATACAACAAAAACAAAACTGTGATATTGTGAAATATTATTACAATGTAAAACATCTGTTTTTTATGTGAATATATAGTAAAGTGTAATTTATTCCTGTGATCAAAGCTGTATTTTCAGCATCATTACTCCAGTCTTCAGTGTCAGATGATCCTTCAGAAATCACTCTAATATGAGGATGTGATGCTCAAATCTTTAACTTTTGGTCAATTTAATTAATCCATGATAAATTAAAGTATCGATTTTTTTTATTTCCTCCCAAAAAATTAAATAAGAATTCGTACTGTTACAAAACTTAATGTTACAAAAGCTTTCCGTTTCAGATAAATGCTGTTCTTTTGCTGATATTCTGATATTCATCAAAGAATCCTGAAAAAGTATATAAATAACTGTTTTCAACATTGATAATAATCATAAATGTTTCTTGAGCATCAGATCCTCATATTAGAGTGATTTCTGAAGGATCATGTGACACTGAAGAGAAGACTGGAGTAATGATGCTGAAAATACAGCTTTGATCACAGGAATAAATTACACTTTACTATTCACATAGCTTTTTTAAATTGTAATAATATTTCACAATATTACAGTTTTTTTATATTTTTAATCAAAGAAATGCAGCTCTGGCGAGCAGAAGAGGCTTCTTTTAAAACATTAAAAGTCTTACAGATCCAAAACTTTTGACTGGTAGTGTAAGTTTGCTGGCTTCCTGATCTTGTTATAAAACTACTGATTTCACTCAGAACAACATGTACTAGTACATACATGAACACATGTGACTTTACCATCGGCTGAATCACATACGGTGACGAGTCCCACATCTCCGTCATCGTGCCAGGCCTGAATTAACAATTAACCAACTGTTGTTTTCATAGCAACCGAAACTCTCATTAAGAAGTTCGTCATCGGCTGCTATATTCAGCACACTACCCTTGGGGTGGGCGTACATCTCTTATAAAGAGATATGCGAAAGATGAAGTGGAAACTGATCTTGAAAGACGTGTCGAGACTTCACATAACAGCCGGTCCCTCGAGGCTCTCGTCGCGGAGGTGACAGGTGGATTTTTGTGTGTTTCGGCCCAATTAAATCAAGTCAGCATAGTTTTAAAACCCGGCATGGGCAAAAATATGAATTATGCAGATAAGAAATACAAATGAAAGAGCTAAACTCACTGGCGGCGATGCTGGAACGTCCCAAAAGCATAGACCAACTACTTTTGCGTCATCGAAGGGTAACGCCCCTTTTTGGGGGAAAACAAACGGATTCCCCTGAGAACAGAAATCGCTAGATCTGCTAAGTTTCTTGATAGCAAAAATGGCACAAACATGTCAATAGCTTAATCAAGTTAAATATGATCCAAGTGACATGGCTTCATCCTCTAGTTTGTCATAGGCCTACTGTGAGTGTGTTAATGACAAAAAAAAATAGGCTACTTACTTAGTGATTCCACGAGATAGTGGTAGATGTCTGAATAGTCCATACTTGGCCACTGCGTGGGGTCATTAATCCAGTTTTTAGACCATTTCAAATGGAAACCTCTGTAACCCTGTATCCATTAGCTTCTTTAAGTTTGTGCCATTTTTGCTATCAAGAAATTTAGCAGATCTAGAGCGAGTTCTATTCTCAGGGGAATCCATTTGTTTTCTCCCAAAAGGGGGCGTTACCCTTGACGCAAAAGTAGCGTTGGTCTATCGTTAGCCAACTATGGTCGCAAGTTACGTCGTTATCAGCAGTTCAACAAGTCTGTGTTTCCCGAAACCATCGTTCCAACGAACATTCACAAACAGCATTACAGAGGTGTGTGTGTGTGAGCGACAGATCTCGAGCTGCGGTTAGAAGCAGTTTCTAGTTTGCATGACATGTGGACTCAATAAATCCTGATCTTGAGCAAAATAAGAAAGCTGACATTCAGTGCAACCTGTGTCTTTATGTAGAACACATACAAATGGCATTTACGTCTTTTAGTTTGTGAGGAGATTTAAAGTGTAGTTTTTGAAGAGTGCGCATGTGTGAACGAGCTCTAGTAGGCTACGCAAGAACGAGTCTATGATTGAATCTGGAAATAAAGCAAAATAACTGAGAAAAATAAGAAATAGTCCTCAGATGCATGTCTGTAATTTATAGCAAAACGTCTAGCGTTAATTCGATCTCAAACAGATTCATTAAAAGTAGTTATTACTCCAAAACCTGTGACATTATTAACCAACACGGTTGAACGACCACTTTGTGCCAATACGGTTTCGGGAAACAGTCGAGACCAGCTAGATTATTTCTTCAGCGATGCATCGTACTATAGTAGTGAAGCAGCGAGTTATGGCGCTGTACGGGAATCGCAACCCTAGCGTTATTTTTAGCATGTTGCTACGCATGCTAAGGTGTTGTGGTTACTTGATGGCCCGAGTGTAAAGAGTCTCTGCTATAGATAAAGATAATCAGTGGTATTCTGGTCTGTATATGGTCTCGAATTTCTCATTCAATGCATGTTGTTTGTCGTTTTTGCCTGTTTTGTCGTCCACCGGCGAAGAATTGTGTAAGTTCGCTCACTTAAAAAGTAGGCTAGGTCATGTTTGTTGCAACAAGTCATGCTCTGAAATTTCAGACTGATCTCATAAAATTGCGTGTGTATGACACGCCAATTCGTATTTCCATTTTTGGCGTGCTATCAACACGCACAATCGCTTTTCAGCGTGTTTATGAACGCCGTTGACTTAACGTTATTACTATATTTATAAATATATGACCTACCTCAACCCCGTCCCTAAACCTACCCGTCACTGGGGTTAATAGCATTTATGAGTCTTCCCCTACCATCCAGGAAAAAAAATATCGCTCCCCAGATGTAGATCTACATTTTGCTTCGTTTTGCTCGGACATTTAATGGCGTGTACATATACGCGGAATCGCTTGGACATTAATGGCGTAGACATACACGCATACACGCGGATAGCTCAAAATGCGTATAGATAACACGCCACTTGACTTGAAAGTGGCGTGTATGTTTACGCAAAAGTCACGATGTCATGTTGGAAATGTAATCCATTGAGGTTTTTTTCCCGCATGTCTAACCCTAAGTTAACATTAGCAAACATGCTAACCGGTTCAAATGTCCCCAAATTAGCATTAGCAAATACATTAAAACAACGGGTACTTAAAACTCCAATTAGTGCAATGTTTAGTGCAACAATTTATGCTCCAAAAAGTAATACTTTAGAGTTACGGGTTTGTTTCAGTTTCTTATTGTAAGTTAGCATTAGCAAATATGCTAATAACATAGGCCTACATTAAGTACCTAAAAGTCACTTAAAATACCACATTTAGAGCATGACTTGCTGCACCAAACATGTCATAATTTGAGTTCTGGGTTTGTTCCTGTTTCTAACCACAGGTTAGCGTTAGCAAACATGCTAATAACGTACAATGGGTACTTACAACTTACATTTAGCACTTCATGTACAACATTTTTTGCGACAACATATGCTCAAAATTCAATACTTGGGGTTTTAAGCCTATGAGTTTCGGTCGTGTTTCAGTTACTAATTGTGAGCTAGCATTAGCAAACATGCTAATAGCATATAATATGTAGCATGCAAGCTTACAAAGTGTTTTTTTATCTTTCGTCTGTCCTGCTTCGGAGTACATGGAGCTGATTATTCATGGTGGTCGAGGTATTTATAGTGTTAGTGTGGCTGTGGGGATGGTGTTGTTTGTTTTTTTTTGCCGTTGTGCATAAGATTGCAAGCCATCCGCCGACAGAAGGAAGTGCCTCCGTTTTCTGTCAGAGTTTAGCACCCTCGCCTACTCGTGCCATCCGTTAGACAGTTGCCATAGATATCCCAGAATGCCATGCGCTCAGCAATGTAGAGAAGCTACAGACAGCTCAATCTGTCCATGAGCCCGTAAAGCTGCTATGTTAGCGATCGCTCGTGTTAGCTAACCAATGTTGATTTAACACTGTTTTTTTTTTCACTTATCGTTAAATCAGAGTGACGACCCTGCAGACCGAGCCCACTTTCTGACAGATCAGTGCAAAGAAAGGACGAGAGATTTAGTTGTAAGAAGGAGAAGCCTTCAGGGTATTTCTTTCAAAAGTGTAAATGAATCATGAAATCGGCCTGAAACGGAAGAGCGTGTTGTGTAACAGTTGGCAAAATGGCAAGAGAAGGTTTTTTTTTGTTTTTTTGCGACTGCTGTGGAGGATTGGAGCGCAGGAAGATGTTTCTGGTTGCCAAGGCGTTCTGGTGCCGACTGGCCTCCGCTCAGGCTAAGTTTGGCTCTCACGCCAAGCGTGGCAACCCACACGCGTGACATAGGTACGTATCGAACAGAGGAGGCTAAGAATATGCCTTCATGAAGTCGCTGGAAGTCGAGAGGTCACTGTGGAAACTTTGGTGACACGTCCGATCACGTCTCTACAGCTCCAGCTCTTTACACACCTGTAAATCTGTACTTTTCTAAGGCTTTTAATAGTGTGTGAGTGTGAGTGTGAGTGTGTGTTTTAAACAAATCTTTCGCCAGACTGCAAGATAGTGTCGGCCCACATCTGGTACATCTGGATTCTACGCGTCCCGGATGTGAGCCGGATCTGGGCCGACACCATGTTGCTGTCTGGGTCATAAAGTCCCAGAGGTCTCTTTTGCTAAAAACTTGCTAAAAACAAGTGGCAGCTCTCGGAAAATTCCCAGTTTATAAGTTGTATTGTGTTTTTACAACGCTATTTACAAGTCGGAATCTCGTAATTACGTGAACGCACCTATTTCATCCTAAAATCGATAAATGATAAATATACACATTTTTTTTACAGTATTTTATCTAAAATTACATGTACTTACATATTATTATCTTTACAATATTTATTTTTTAATAGTTTTACTGTAGCATTTTTACTTCATAGTGTTTTTTATTTATAGTGAAGTTATTACTTAAAAAAAAAACACTAATACTCATTTCTATAATATGAAAAAAAGTATGCAATTATTTTTGCCAATTATTATAAAACATTAAATTAATAATAAAAAAATGGGTAACACTTTACAATAAGGTTCAGTTGTTAACATTAGTTAACTACATTAGTTAACATTTACTAATAATGAACTGCACTTATACAGTATTTATTAATCTTTGTTAATGTTAATTTCAACATTTACTAATACTTTATTAAAATCTTGTTAACATTAGTTAATGCACTGTGAACTAACATGAACAAACACTGAACCGCTGGATTTTTATTAACTAATGTTAACAAAGATGAACTAATACAGTAACAAATGTATTGCTCATGCTTAATTCATGTTAATACATTTACTAATGTTAACTAATGATCCTTATTGTAAAGTGTTACCAAAAAATGTAATAATTATTTTTTAAAATCATAAAGTATAGGCTACATGGTTAGGGTTAGGGTACATACATAGCTGTTTGTTTTTTTTTACAGTTTTTTATACAAAAATTAAATCTAAAATAATAGGAGAATACACCGCTGGCTTTTAATAAAACTTAGCTGTGTGTGTGTGTGTGTGTGTGTGAACTTCAACACCCATAATGCACTCTGATTTCGATTTAAGCGCATTTGAATTTTGATGGGTCATATGCTGTGTTCACGCCATGTCGCAGTTAGCGTAATTACGAGATGACGACAACACGTGATGTTGTGTGTTCCTGTGGCAACAACATGGTCAGGTGGTACAAGTGGGAGCTCTCGGAAAATTCCCAGTTTACAAGTTGTAATTGCGAGTTCTAAGGACTTGAACACTTTTTACAAGTTGGAATCTTGTAATTACGTGAACGCACCTATATTTCATCCTAAAATCCAAAGAAAATTTTTTAATTATAAATATAGGCTACACCTTTTTTTACCGTATTTTATATAAAATTACATGTACATTACATATGCTTAAATATGATTACCTTTTACAATAATTTTGCACTGTAGCACTCTTACTTTTATAATTCTGTTTATTCATAATAAAGTTATTAGGCTACTTAATACTTTAATCAAAAAATGTAATTCTCATTACTGTAATTTTGAAAAAAATAATAATTATTTTGCCAATTATTATTAAAATGCATTAAATTAATAATAAAAAATTCAATTCATATTTGTTTTAATCATATAGTATACATCATCATAAACATACATATTTTATACAAAATTAAATGTAATGTGCTGTTAAATCTATTATATTTTTTTACAATAAACATTTTAACCAGTTAATAGTTTTACTGTAGTATTTTTACGTTATGTTTCTGTTCTTTAGAGTTTACTTTTAATTTTGCAATACTGTGCTGTGAAAAACGTATAATGAAATTATTTTTGTGCTTATTATTTTGCGTTCAAATCGTGTGTGTATTTATACACACATAAAATATATTAACAATTTTTTGACAGCACTTTTTTTTGCAAATTGTTATTAAAATAATAAAAATTCATGAATTATTTATATGATAAATAATTATGTTAATATTATTTAAAGCGTAAAGAATACATCATGTCGTATTAACTCTAATATCCTTACTCTATGCTTATGCTTTAATATATATGTGATATATATATATATATTACATATTTAATAAGATTCCTAATTGAGGAAAAAGAAAAAGAAAATGAATGTAATTGTCATGAGAATTTGAGGTGAAATGGACGTTTCTTCACACGATTCATCACTTCAGAAGTCTAAAGGGGCGTGGCTGGAGTCCGCGCGTTCCTGAAAGGGCGGAGTCAGAACAAGCGTCCTGTAACGGAGGGGCGGAGTCAGAGAATGAGAGAGAGAGAGAAAGGGGGGTGGGCGTGTCCATGACGTCACCCTCCAGCTCTCCTCAGCGCGCACAGCTGTGGTTTCTCCGGAGCGGAGCTTGAAATCAGACGCGCCGAGCGAGACGCAGCGCTATCCGGGGGATTTAACGCGTTATTCGCCGCCGTCCACACCCGGAGCTCTCTCTGTCTCCTTGGATCTGCCCTCTCCTTGGATTATTATCATTATTTATTCCTTGGCGCGATGCTCATGAAGATGTAAGGGGGTTTTGCGCGTGCAGAATCAGGGAGAACGCAGGAACGCGCTCGTTAAAACAAGGTAAGAGCAGTTGAAATGTGACAGCAGACACTTTATGTGAATGTCAGAAATGAAACGCCTGTTTGTATCAACTTCAACTGAAGTGTGGGGATATTTTGAAGCGCGTGGAGAAGGTGGTGCCCAGTGCGCAGTTTGCGCTCCAGACGCGTTTTGCGCATTAAGAATGAAGTCAGTTTTGATGCGTTTTAAGACTTTCCAGCGCGTTTCTCTGGTTTTATTTGCCTGCTCAAGTCCGTGGGACAGTCATCCTCCCCTCCAGAACCCAAAGCCTCGCTTGTGTAAACTGAGAATTGATGCCACCGTGCGCGTGCCAGCCTCGGATATCTGAGATCAAGGACAGAAACGTGTTGAGTACAGCATATTTCAGATGAAAGTAGCGCTGTGCGTTCATGCATCTGACGCGATCTTTCAGGAGATTGAGTTCAGCAATGCCCACCTGCTGAAAACTAGTGAACAACACCTCATCTGAGCCGAGTACATGATCAGAAGCACATGGAGACCGTGTTCGCTGGAGCTCTAGATCATTTCATCTCCGAAGTGAGAAATCTGCCTCCTCGAGCGCAAGAGAGGGATTTATGAATATTTTAATTTAGAGAGAAATGGCACGGTGCAAAACTGATGCTGTGCGTGGGGGAAAATAATACATGTTATAATTCGTTTATTGTGCGTATTGTATAATATGCAAAATGTGTCTTGTAAATGTGAAATGTTCAGCATTCTGTGTTTTATTGTGCAGGCTGCGCTAAACTTGATCAGTTAAGACGCGTCCGATATTCCGATTATGGGTTTTCATTGACTAAACATGTGCAATTTAGTCCCTTCAGTCTTGATATGTGTTTTCTGAATCAGTGATTGAGATGTGTGTGATAGTATATACACGAGTTGAAGGAAGGGTGTTTTCGTTTCTTGTGCGGGTCATTCTGCTCCGTCTTTAATATTTCATGACAGATGGATTTGTATTTTTGCACAGTCCTAATGGACATGCCGTCTCGGAGTGGTGTGGTTTACAGTAGATCCGATGGGAAGTGTGTGTGTGTGTGTGCTGCATTTGCATAAATTCAGGCTTGACAGAAGAGTAATTCAAAGCCACGCCCCTTTATGGACTGATACACACATCAAGTAAAATGCATTGCACTCCATCGCATTAAAATGTTTGTTTAGTATCTCTATTCATATAAAGTGTGTGTAAAAGTCTCTCAGGGGAGATGTTGTGTTCATCTCCACAGGTAAAGCTCGCTTGTCTTCCCCGCAGGACACGTCGGTGCGTTTATGAGTTAACGGTCAGTGCCAGCGGCTGAATCTAGTGCACTTGTGTTGCAGTTTCCAGATTTGTCTTTTGATTTGCTCCTAGTTCTCCCGGCAGCAAAGTGGGATAAGTACCTGTCACTGCTTATGTATGGAAATGCGTGTCGTTGCTGCATGAATGGACATTGTGTTATTTACGCAGGGCTCTCAGGGGCCGTCTATCGCTCCAGCGCCCCGGCGGATTGATCCGAGCTCATATCCACAGCCGCCTCTCTATTACAGGAGCGAGAGCTGGTGACGGAACTGCTCATTAAACCACACAACCACTGTTTGCTCAAGCAATATTATTTATTTATATATTTATAATTCAATGAAAATGACGTCAGTGTCATAACGCCCTGAACCCATATTTCACGCAAAATGTTGCCTGACTGATCGTACGTTTTTCGTTGGCGTAAGCAAATGGACTATACGCAAAACTATTACTTTACAGAAGCATTCGATAACTCAAAGAGCAACTATTTATTTATTTATTTATTTATTTATTTATTTATTTATTTATTTATTTATTTATTTATTTATTTATGCGTTTCGGGATACATCATGGGACTTTGCCTCAGTGGAGGCTGTGATTGGATAACTGGACTTACCAGTGGACCAATCACATCGCAGCATCTCAAATGTTGGTTTAGTGGCTCTGAAACAAGTTATTTATGATGAAGAAATAAAAAGAGCAACTTCTTTTACCCCCCCCCCCCCCCCCTTCATTTTTGGGTGAACTATCTCTTTAAATTCACAACTTTGGATGAAACAGAGCTAATGTCGTATTACACTCAACCCATATTTCACAATGAAAAATTGCCTGAACATTCATACATTTTCATTGGCATAAGAAAACAGACTATATATATATATATATACCAAAATAGTTTTTTTACAAAAAACATCTGTGGACTCAATAACTCCATCCATCATCCATCCCTCCATCCATCCATCCATCCCTCCATCCATCCATCCATTCATCCGTCCATCCATCAATCCCTCCATCATCCCTCCATCCCTCCGTCCATCCCTCCATCCATCATCCATCCCTCCATCCATCCATTCATCCGTCCATCCATCAATCCCTCCATCATCCCTCCATCCATCCATCATCCATCCCTCATCCATCCCTCCATCATCCCTCCATCCATCTATCATCCATCCCTCCATCCATCCATCCCTCAATTCATCCCTCCATCATCCCTCCATCCATCTATCCCTCAATTCATCGCTCCATCACCCCTCCGTCCATCCCTCCATCATCCATCCATCCATCCCTCCATCCATCCCTCAATTCATCCCTCCATCATCCCTCCATCCATCCCTCCATCCATCCATCCCTCCATCCATCCATCCCTCCATCCATCCAACCATCCATCCCTCCATCCCTCCATCCATCCCTCCATCCATCCCTCCATCCATCCATCCCTCCATCCATCCCTCCATCCATCCCTCCATCCATCCATCCCTCCATCCATCCAACCATCCATCCATCCATCCCTCCATCCATCCCTCCATCCCTCCATCCATCCATCCATCATCCATCCATCCATCCATCCCTCCATCCATCCCTCCATCCATCCATCCATCCATCCCTCCATCCATCCATCATCCATCCATCCCTCCATCCATCCATCCATCCATCCCTCCATCCATCCATCATCCATCCATCCCTCCATCCATCCATCCATCCATCCCTCCATCCATCCAACCATCCATCCATCCATCCCTCCATCCATCCATCCATCATCCCTCCATCCATCCATCCATCATCCATCCATCCATCCATCCATCCCTCCATCCATCCATCCATCCATCCATCCCTCCATCCATCCATCCATCATCCATCCATCCATCCATCATCCCTCCATCCCTCCATCCATGTTGTATTATGTCTGTTAGCTCAAGGAGTAACTATTTATATATTTATATATTTTTAAGTTTGTGTCATGAAAATGAGGCTGTCAATCTTGTATTGTACTCAACCCATATTTTGCTAAATTTTTGGCATATTTGAAAAACATTTCTACGTTTTCTTTGACGTAAGAAAACTGACAGACTATTCATTTTTTTATTATATTATAAAATTATATTAGTTGATTTATATATATATATTATGTAATACTATTATTAATACTTAAAAAAATTATGTAATAATTACATTGTTTATTTATATATATGTATATATATAGCTAGATGTTACCTGTTGCTGTTTAGGAGTGAATACAGTGTGTATTCCAGTGTGTTTTGAATATAGTGTGTATTCCAGTGTGTTTTGAATATAGTGTGTATTCCAGTGTGTTTTGAGCGTTGAAGGTCTTTCAGAAAAGCAGTTTTTGTGTGTGTGTGTGTGTGTCAGATTGTGTCTCCACACTGAATTCGTTTGCTGCTCTCTCTCCGTCAGCGAGCGTCTGAACATGTGAAGGATTTCAGGAACATGTTGATCTGTTGTCGTGTCGCAGCAGCGCTTGTTGTGTGAAGACGGATGGTCTGCGCTTGAAGGATGAGCGCGCTTCATGAGTGAATCCATGACACACTGCCTGCTGTAAAACACACACTTAATGAGCAGGAAGAGAGGATTATGGGCCGTGAAACAACACGCGTGTCCTAAGAGTCGCGCAGGAGCTCTGCTTAGCATCATACATCATTTACTCTTCAGATCGTAATGCTTGCTAAAAGTGTTGGTTTGGATGATTTCTACAAATATGTTTACTCAGTATGTCGGAGGATCTGGGCATTAGCATTAGCAGTGTGCTAACACCTGAGCAACTGATTTCAGGACAGTTTTCCCGCACTTTAGGGAAGAGTATTCAGTATGTCAGTTCATGTATAGTTTTTCTGCTACCTGTATTTAACAATGAATTCACAATCAATTATTTTAAAAGCTAAAAAGCTATAGAAATGTATCTTATTTTATTTTATTCTTTAATTCTTATTATATTTATATATTTTAGAAGCAAGAGATCAAATTTTATTTTCTATTTTATGCAATTAAAATCTAAATCATTTTATTTAATTTTTTTATATTTACATACTTTAAAAACAAGAGACCTAAATATTATTTTATGTATTTTTTTATATAATCGGAGGATCTCAATTGTCTTATTTTATTTGTGTTTTTTATTTTATTTTATGACTATATTTATGTACTTTAAAAACAAGAGTTTAAAAAAAATTAAATTATAGGATATACACCGTTTTATATGCGTTTAAAAAAATGAGAGATAAATTTTTTTTTTAATATTCAACCAGAGGATCTAAATCATTTTTATTTTATGTTTATATTATATTTGTATACTTTAGAAATTGAATTTTGTATTTTAATTTTGATTTATGATTATATTTATATTAAATTTTTTTAATACAATTAGAGGATCTTTTGTTTTGGGGTTTTATTTGTATTAATATGTATATACTTTAGAAATTAGATCTCTTATTTTAGAGAATTATTTAATTAACATTTACATTTTTTGTGTGTGTGTGTGTGTGTGTGCGTTTCAAATCTGCTTTACCTTTGTTTGAAGCGTCCACTTATTGAACCACAGAAGTCTGTCCGTGTCCGGTGTGTGACGAGATCCTCTGCTTGCAGTGAATGTGCTTCTCACTTGTGTGAGCTGCCAGTAAAGGATCTGGGCTCTTCTACTCGGACCTCCCGCTTGTTCGTAGCAGAATTTATCCTTTGCTGGCGTTTCCAGGAAGGCATCAGCCTTTCTGCGCTGGAGCCTGACACTTTAATGGGTTTGATGTGTACCTGCGCTCGCACAGGGGGCCTGCAGAAAGCAACGGGTGCATATAAAAGAATGATGGGCCGCGGTGTCAGACAAGATGGAGAAAGAGAGTTTCGTACCTCTGGGAATATAAACGCTCCAGGCGGATCCAAGTTCATCCGTCGTGTAAGGGTCAACAAGACACAGGGAATACAGGTGAAACTCGAAAAATTAGAACATCGTGCAAAAGTTCATTTATTTCAGTAATTCAACTTAAAAGGTGAAACTAATATATTATATAGACTCATTACATGCAAAGTGAGATATTTCAAGCCTTTATTTGTTATATTTGTGATGATTATGGCTTACAGCTTATATAAATTCAAAATTAGAATATTGTGAAAAGGTTTTCTTGAGCCATAATGATCACAATTATAACAAATAATGGCTTGAAATATCTCACTTTGCATGTAATGAGTCTATATAATATATTAGTTTCACCTTTTAAGTTGAGTTACTGAAATAAATGAAGTAGTATGAAGTTGAAAGTAGTATGCCATACTATTTGACATGCACTGTAAACCCAGTACTCTCCTGAGCCACTTCTCTAAGCCAAGGCAAGCCCTCCTGTAGTCTCGATCCAATTCCGTACAATAAGCACGTAATAAGGACTTAAATGGGAACTTGGCAACTATTTCAACTTAATAAAACCGTTCAGAAATCATTTGGATGGTTAAATAACCTGTGCCGGTGAGAATGGTGACCCGCTCCCCCCAGCGCTCCCAGGCGGAAAACCAACCTTGCAACATGGGGACTAACGTCCCGGTAAGTTGGAAATAGGAAGTCTCGTTAAAAGCGAGAACGAGCGAGAAACATGAACTGCTTTACGGCAATTCGACATAAACACACACGACCCCTCAATGTGTATGATGTATTACCCATAGATATCCATAATAAAGGCTAGATGTCTTACGGCGGAGTCTCTATCGTCATCACCGGCGGCCATCTTGTCACAGGCAAGCTTTCTGGCGGGCTCTGTAGTGCCTGATGTAAGATGAGTGATCAGCACGAACACAAATACTCTCATCTCGTTGAAATCTTGACGGATTTACAAACGGTTTGGTTATCTTAGAAACATTATTAACGTGGCTTTAATTCTGGATGATTATTTATTGATACACTTATTATTCGTAAGTGTCATAACTACATCTCTGATGTTTATAACAAACCAAACCGTTTGAAAATCGGTCGAAAATTTAGCAAGTTATGGTTATTTAAAAAGTACATGCACCATTAAAACACAATGTTACGAGTGAGCGAGCTGACTGTGGCAAGATGGCCGCCAGGTGCGGACGTCGACCTCCATTGGCCAGCAGCGCGGACGAGACATCTAGCCTTTATTATGGATATCTATGCTTTAACCTGTTAACTGTCACCCCCCTTTTTTTGAATAGACATGAAAATGCACATTTCAAACTTAAATGGTTGTAATTCAAGAATGCTTTGGAATATAGACGTAAGATTGGTCGTTTTAAAGAAGACATTTGGCAGATTTTTGTTGAAGTGAAATAAATTAAGAAAGTGAAACAGAAAAAAAGTTATAGAAGTTTGAGTTTATGGAGTACAATGTAAAAAAAAATATGATTCATATTTTATATAAAATATATATTTTCAAAACCTGGGCTACTCTAAAATTGCAGAAAAATCAAAGCCAGAAATCTAATAAGTTGTGTTTCAAATTTTAAGTTGATATCTCAAAAAATGAGCTTTCAGTGAGATCTTGTTTGGGCGCAGTACCGAACGCTTCCACTAGGGCACAACCAGCCTCCATTACTGCCCATATAAGGGCGCCGCCATTTCCATGTGTTTTGAGTGATATGAACCATTATTTCCACAATTTTCATACAATTTATGAAGTAGACATCCTATTCAGAAGTAGTATGAGAAGTTTGGCAGATTTTGATATGAATTCAACCTCTAATAATCACATACAAAGAACACGTATGTGCGTTATAGCTCGCTGCCGCATCACAAATGGATAATTTATTATTATTTTTCTTTATATTTAAAACATTTTCAGACCTTTTTTCTAAAATAATTGAATGGATGCTATCTTTTGAACTCTTGGCATGAAAACAAACTGAGGTTTCTATCATTTTTTTTCATGATTTTTCATGTTCATTGCTATTTCCAAATAAAGGTCTGAACATGTATGAAAAGAAGTATGAAAAGGCCTTAGGAGTATGAAAATATTCTTGTTGCAAATTGATAAATTACGCCTCCTCTGTAATTTATTTTGAAAATTAGTCACCAAATATGGAAACTAGAGATTGTAAGCTTTCAAATGATATATAGTTGGTCAATATTACTTAAGGTTTTTAGTACCCCGATCTGACGGTATAATTTTAGGTATTCCGAAAACCGACATAAATTGAGACAATGCTTTGATCACGGATTTTGCCGTGATTGACTGTAACGCAAACGATACGCAGGAGACCGCGTAACCTGACACGTAATGGTCAGCAAATATTCACTACCAGATTTGGAACGGGGCAAGGGTCTAACACAGTCCATGTTTAGATGGTTAAACGGTTCACACACAGCAGGAATCGGCCGCAAAGGAGTCGGCTTTGGATTTTGATTAGGCTTACCTGACACCTGACATGTATGGCACGTTCGTATACATATTTAGACACGTCGCGTTTTAGGCGAGGTCAAAAGAAATGACGCATAACACGATTTTAAGTCACTCCCAGATGTCCAGATAAGTCATCATGAGCGAGTTCGAATACCATCGAACGAAACTGCGCTGGAATTACTAGTTGAATAACAGATTTTTTCTTCTCCATTTAGCTGACGCTTTTATCCAAAGCAACTTACAATTGCTATATATATGTCAGAGTTCGCACGCCTCTGGAGCAACTAGGGGTTAAGTGTCTTGCTCAGGGACACATTGGTGTCTCACAGTGGATTCGAACCCGGGTCTCTCACACCAAAGGCATGTGTCTTATCCACTGCGCCATCACCGCCCCATATCTCTTATCAATAGGATGATAGGATGGTGAAAAGTGTATGTAAAGTATGTGGGGAAAATACAAGGACTTGATGATGTCATCAGTAAAGGATTTTCGTTTTAGAGGCCGATGTATGCAAGTATGTGGCAGTTGGCTTGAGGGGCGGAGCTTAAAAACAATGAGTACTTGATGATGTCATCAGTAAAGGAAATTCGTTTTAGAGGCCGATCCAAGTATATGGCAGTTGGTTTGAAGGGCGGAGCTTAAAAACAGTGAGTACTTGATGATGTCATCAGTAAAGGAAATTCGTTTTAGAGGCCGATGTATGCAAGTATATGGCAGTTGGTTTGAGGGGCGGAGTTTAAAAAAAGTGAGTACTTGATGATGTCATCAGTAAAGGAAATTCGTTTTAGAGGCCGATGTATGCAAGTATATGGCAGTTGGTTTGAGGGGCGGAGTTTAAAAAAAGTGAGTACTTGATGATGTCATCAGTAAAGGAAATTCGTTTTAGAGGCAGAAAAAGCTGAATTTAATGAAAGACAAGTATTTTTTTTTTGTCTGTAGAGTAACTGACACACATTAAGCGTTTGTTTGACAGCCTTCAGAGAGCGTATTGTGTTAAAACAGTGCGATGACAGGGCGTTTAATGTGTTTGTGACTCATGGTAAAGGTCAGTCCGAGACCCGGTCAGTGGGAGACGGATGGATGGATGATACGACCCTCGTTCACACCGAGCACTTAGAAGACGGTAAAGCTCGAAGGTCACCTCAACATTTCATCCGTCTTCCCGCCCCGCTGAGATCATTCTCTCCACGAGGTCTTCTGAGGTTAATGCATCCGGACAAACAGAGGAAGACGACGTTCGTTTGTTCTCTTCCGCCCGCCGCGTGTTGTCGTCTGCAGTTTTCGTCTGCTGACATAATATCCATGAATGATTCATCTGCGCTCATGTATAATTGAATGAAGGCAGGCAGTGGCTCTTCCGCCGGTGTCGGTGTGTGTGTAGACTCCAACAGTTTCATACACTCTTTACATCTTTATTGGTCTGTTGTGGGATAATCCGATCAGGATGCATGAGATTGCCATATGGGATGCGTGAATGAGGAAGGCTTATAGGCGTCTCACTCTTTCATGGCATTAGAGGCACAAATCCCAAGGTTTTGTTTGGGAACTATTAGATAAAGTATTATCTGGCATAGAAGTAACTTAGCTAGTTTTAAACACATTGAATGTCTGATTCCCCCGTTTATAATGATTCTGTCCCGTTGAGCTTTTCATTTTTTAAATAATTTTAATAAGTAACAATCAAGTAGTAATAATTTTATGTATAAAGTTATTAATATTGTGTTTTTATATTAATTATAAATAAACAAATATTAGATTATTCAAACTCTTTATATATATATATATATATATATATATGAATATATATATATATATATATGCATAAAATATGCAATATATTGATAAATACATATGAATATATATTTTAAAAAATATATATTAATTTTAATTTTACTGATAATATAAAACATAGTTAATATTAATAATTGAATATTAATACCAATACTAATATATATATATATATATAATATATCAAAAATATATTACAATATATATTTATTTATGAATATATTAAATATTCATATTTTTATATATTTTAATATTTATATAATTTAAAAATATAATTTTTTAGGAATAAATCTTTAAATACATATTCATTGTAATTGTACTACTGATTAATATAAAAATTGTTAATATTAACAGTCATATTTATATATGTGTGTATTACTTTTTATTAATTACAAATAAATACATTAATATTAAATTATTAAATAAGATTTATATTTATCAGTAAAATTAAAAAAATATATATTCCACAATATATTTATTTATGAATATATTTATAATATATAATATATATAATATATAATATAATATAATATATATATATATATATATATATATATATATATATATATATATATATATATATATATATATATATATATATATATTATATTCCTTTATATATATAGTAATTAAATTATGATTTTCTAAACTAGTTTTCCATTTTCAGTCATTGCAATAATTGCAAACCTCATGTTAAATGAATAAAAAGACAAATAACTGATATTTGGCTTTGACCTTCTCCTCGTTCCTGTCACTCGACAAGAAAATAAAACCTTTTTCCTGAGAGTTTGTGAGAGTAAATGAAGACGAGCGATGGGATGAAGATGATATTGATCAGGGAAACTCGCATGATCCCGTTCACCTCGTCCGTATCTCAGCCGCACCTCACAATCCCCTGTCTAGTCTTCGGATATATGCACGTTATCAGCTTAGTCTAAGATCTGGACACATCTGCATTCACACACACATTTAGCCCTTTTATCATGACATATTTAACACACAATGAGCTCATAGCATGAGCTCAGGCTTTCACAATCTCACTGTATTAAAACCTTAAGAGGATGAAACCCATTAAAACATGTCCAGATCATATTTCACACACAAATATATATATATATACTGTAAATAAATAAATAAACATTTGCTTTATTTTAATTTGTATTTGTTTTGTGTCAGTTTGTCTCTCAAATTGTCAATGAAATGCAGAATAATGTTTTATCTTTATATTTTTTTATCATTATTATTTATTATTCTGCATAATATGAAAAAAAGTTTAAATGTCTAAATGTTTGTTATAGTATTTGTTTAATTTATTATTATTATTTAATAAATAAAATAGGCTTCATTTTTTATTTTAATTTAATAATTGTATTTAATACAAGTAAATGTATGTATTTTTTCCCAATGCTTTATTTTTCTTCTTTTTTATTATGATGCATATGAAAAAATACTAAATCTTTTTAAAATATTTATTGTTTATTTATTTTTTTGTCTGTGTGTGTGTGTGTGTGTGTGTATTTATTTATTTATTTAAAAAAGGCTTTATTTTCTTTATTTCAGTTTAGTAATTGTTAGTTTAATAGTTTTTTTCCAAAGTCAATGTATTATTCTTAATATTTATTATTCTGATTCATAATATGAAATACTTAATACTTAATGTTTTTTTATAATATTTGTTAAATATATAATTACTTTGTTCTTGATATTTTATTTATTTATTATTTTTTGTGTGTGTTTATTATATTATATGATATTAAATGATATTATATTATATTATGGTAAGGAAATGTTTTTGCCAGGTTTCTACATTCACCCTTGATCATGATCATCATCCTAAATATCATGAGCGGTTTCTTCTCTCGTGTCCTAAATGTGTTCCTCAGGTTTCCACACTTTCTGTTTCTGCTAATTCTCCTGTGCGTCTCTTTGCTCCGTTAGTTTCTGCTCTATTAGCGGTAACAGCGTTTCCCCCCTGTTGGTCCTAATGGGTTAGCGTTAGCAAGCACACAAGCGTAGCCGTGTCGCTATCAGTCAAAGATAAAGGCCTGTAGAGATGTTTCCTCTCTTTACGCTCTCGGGATTGATCGTTCGGCTGCTGGTTTCCTCCAGTTTAGGATACAAAATCAGCATTGGACCCGATTCAACTCAATGAAAGCAAAAACCGACTCAAAACTGAGAAGAAAAAGAAAAGTGATTTTTGTGAAGTGTCAAGCTCAAACTGCCAGCTCATTTGCATTTAAAGCAGCCCAGCGTTCTTTAATTGAGTCAGTTTATCAGCACAGTTTAATAGCGCTAATTTTACTTACACCTGGGAACGCTTAAACAGACACTGTGTGCTTTTCCTCGTTTTTCGAGGAGTATTTAGGGAGGAATGTGAGGAATTTGGCCGGTATCGGGCTGTTGTTTCCCAGGTGTGCAGCGGACAGAGATTTGGGAGACGGCCAGCGTCGGCGGGTAGAGATGAGGACATGTAATATACAGCTTTATTGTGCCCGTATAGTTAATATGAAATCTGACACTATTTGCTTTCCTAAAACACAATTTCTTATGGATAAAATCCAGTCCTGCCCTTTCCCCCCCAAGTTGAATATCCAGTTTCACTTGGACATCCGTCATGTGTCAAATGTAGTTCAGCTGCAAACTCTTATAATACTGTTTTTTTTAAGCATTATATAATTTTTTTTCCTAGCAAATGTCAACTTATGGTGTTTTTCGAACTTTCTTGCACCAGAATAAGCCATGTGTTAGGGCCTGTCCCAATACCTCCGCCTTCCCCTATTTCTGCCCTAACCCTCGTTTTTGCACGTTCTCGTGTAGGGGTAGGGTGTGCCAAAACTTTAGCGAGAAAGGGGGAGTGCTATTCTTCCCTTTAAATGAGGTCCGATGCAGGCTTAAACCGAAGTGGGAGATGAAATTACCCAGGATGCCTTGCGAACTCAGTGAGCCGGCCAAATTTTTCAAACAAGATGGCGGACACCGCTGGTAAGGAACAATTGAATTAAGGAGATTTTCGCAAATAAGCATGTTAAAATTTCGAAATATGTTGGAATATGTTAGTTTGATGAACATCAAATGGACTGTTGAGTTTTGAACACTAAAGTTTCAAAATATTTCACGAAGTTTAGCTATCTGACGATGTTCATGATATCAGCCGAGTGCTTTGAGAGAATCTGCCCATCAAATCTGATCTGGGTAGTTAATCTAATTTTATTTTCGATTTCGATTTTGGCTTCCAAGGATTATAAAAAGATGATGAATGAGGTAAAACTATTAAAAACTAGCCGCGTTCGTCCAGTGCATCTTTCCATTCACGGCGCGCTTAAAAGCACAATGATCCGCGCAAGAGACGTGTCCCCTGTTCCCATAGCGGCGCACGCTCGGAAACGGACCGCAACTAGACAAGCAAACCATACTTTGGGTTTCGTGTGCGTCTCTAAACGATCAAATACACACAAAAATATGGCAAAATGACTGAATGAAAATAGTAGTAGGCTACTACTGGTAGACTCGTCGACACTGCGCGGGACGACGGTGAGCTATGCTAATTTGCATATAGTGGTGTCCCATTTCAAAGGGAAAGATCTTCACCCCCACTTCCCTCGTCGAGGGGACTTTACTGTCGAGGGCACTCAAAACCAAGTTTCAAGGGGGGAGAAATGGGACAGGGCCTTAGTGTTTCATGAGCATTTTTACCCTCGTTTTGATTTTTGGAAACACGCTACTGTACCTTTAAATGTGATTGGCTAACTTTCAACTTTCAGTTGCTGAAAAGAATAGAGAGCCCGAAGCCCCTCCCCTTCCGGGTCGACCACCATGGGACCTTATTTCGGAAAAATATTGTATGGTAGTCAATGGCGAGAGGCAACAAATATTTTGATCCCGTTTGAATTGTGCCCTGAATTACACATATGATGTTTGTCAATTTAAAAGATACATTTTAAAGTCAAGAAAGTCGCAGTTTGATGTGAAACTGTTGAGGTATAAGACTGTGAAAATACGTAATTACAAAGACTACAAACCCCAAAGGCGCACATTTTCTCTCAACGAATGAAGCTAACTTTACTGAAGCTAACTTTACTGAAGCTAACTTTACTGAAGCTAACTTTACTGAAGCTAACTTTACTGAAGCTAACTTTACTGATGCTAACTTTACTGATGTTAACTTTACTGAAGCTAACTTTACTGACGCTAACTTTACTGAAGCTAACTTTACTGAAGCTAACCTTACTGAAGCTAACTTTACTGAAGCTAACTTTACTGAAGCTAACCTTACTGAAGCTAACTTTACTGAAGCTAACTTTACCTAAAGCTAACTTTACTGAAGCTAACTTTACTGAAGCTAACTTTACCTAAAGCTAACTTTACTGAAGCTAACTTTACTGAAGCTAACTTTACCTAAAGCTAACTTTACTGAAGCTAACTTTACTGAAGCTAACTTTACTGAAGCTAACTTTACTAAAGCTAACCTTACTGAAGCTAACTTTACTGAAGCTAACTTTACTGAAGCTAACTTTACTGAAGCTAACTTTACTGAAGCTAACTTTACTGAAGCTAACTTTACCTAAAGCTAACTTTACTGAAGCTAACTTTACTGAAGCTAACTTTACTGAAGCTAACTTTACCTAAAGCTAACTTTACAGAAGCTAACTTTACTGAAGCTAACTTTACTGAAGCTGACTTTACTGAAGCTAACTTTACTGAAGCTAACTTTACTGAAGCTAACTTTACTGAAGCTAACTTTACCTAAAGCTAACTTTACTGAAGCTAACTTTACTGAAGCTAACTTTACTGAAGCTAACTTTACCTAAAGCTAACTTTACAGAAGCTAACTTTACTGAAGCTAACTTTACTGAAGCTGACTTTACTGAAGCTAACTTTACTGAAGCTAACTTTACTGAAGCTAACTTTACTGACGCTAACTTTACTGAAGCTGACTTTACTGAAGCTGACTTTACTGATGTTAACTTTACTGAAGCTAACTTTACTGAAGCTAACTTTACTGAAGCTAACTTTACTGATGTTAACTTTACTGAAGCTAACTTTACTGAAGCTAACTTTACTGAAGCTAACTTTACTGAAGCTGACTTTACTGAAGCTGACTTTACTGAAGCTGACTTTACTGAAGCTAACTTTACTGAAGCTAACTTTACAGAAGCTAACTTTACTGAAGCTAACTTTACTGAAGCTGACTTTACTGAAGCTGACTTTACTGAAGCTGACTTTACTGAAGCTAACTTTACTGAAGCTAACTTTACTGAAGCTAACTTTACTGAAGCTAACTTTACTGAAGCTAACTTTACTGAAGCTGTCTCTCGCCATTGACTACCATACATATCTTTTCCGAAATAAGGTCCCATGAGCCGGAAGATTTTCCGTAGGGAAATAGATCTTTAACGATGTCTTGATTTTTAACAATATTTTACAAATCGTTTCTGCGAGGCGAGGTTGTTAATCGATGGTGTTTGCTTCTGACGCATTATTTCAGCCAATTCCTAAAATAATCGTTTTTAACAGCAGAATTCCTTCTGGAAAAACTACATAACCTATAATGCTGTGCAGAAAATTCCACCAATCGGAGAGATGAAAATCGCAGCATGCGCCAAAATATCTTGTTAGCTCCGCCCACTCCCATGAAGCACCGCAATCGAGTCTACGCTCTCAAAATACTGGAATATAAATGCATATTATGCAATTAAAGAGAAGAAATAAATGAGAAAAAAATACTTGTGTAAACAACACTGCAAAAAAATGGTTTGATGTGTTGATAATGTATGATATGCAAATGCAGTTATATGTTAATGAATTGTGACATCATCGGTATGTTTGCATAAACTGTAGAGAAATGCAGAATCCGGTTTTCTGTGATATGATCCCATTAATGAGTGAGATTTTGTGGATTACAGTGGCCTAGAAAGCCTCTGGTGAGCAGTGTTGTGTTCAGTGGGTCGTTAGCTTGAGTTGTTCTCAGGACTCGGGAATGAATGTTTTTTGTGGTGACAGAGACGGTGGTTTATTACTCGGGAGTAAGAGCTTGTGCTTCTCCTGAGGAAACGGCTGCTGTTTAATTCATGCGCTGTTAACTAGCGGACGTCTGGAGCATTTCAACAGCTCATAGTCTACCATATAACCTGTTTAACTAATAGTTATCCGCAAACCACATACGCATCTTCTTATAGATGACTTAACTGGTATTTTGATGAAATTGAGTTTTAAGTGAATTAATCAGATGCTTTTTAGGTTGATGGAGATTGCTTTAGTTTATTGAGAGATTTATTATGTTTTTTTTTATTAGTTTTATTTATTAATTATTTAATTTATATAATTTATTTGCCTATTTATATTTATTATTTATTGTTATTTTTATCAATTTATTTATTTGTTTATTTAATTGATATATTTGTATTTATCATTATTTATTTTATTTATTTATTCACATATTTATATTTTTGTCTGGATTTATTTATTCATTTTTTATTTATTTATATGTATGTATGTTTGTATTTATTATTATATATTTTTTAATAATTCTTTGTTTGTTTGTTTAATTCACTGTTTGTATTTATTTATTAGTTTGTATTTATCTGTTTTATTTACTTATATATTTTTGTTTGTATTTATTTATGTATTTGTATCTTTTTTTTAATCATTTAAATATATTATAATTTTTTTCATTGTTTTACTTTTTTTTTTTTTTTTTTAAGCTTGTGTTGTCGTATTTTAATTCGGCGTAAACTAGGCTGTCAGTGTCTCGTATTATACTCAGCCCATATCTTACGAAGTTTATTTGACATATTTCCTGAATGATCTACACCAAGTTACCCAAAAGTACGACATATTGAATATATTTTGTTGATGTTCTGATACATTCTGATATTTTTTTATGACCTTGCCTTCATTTTCAGGATGATTATTCTCGTGCTGGTTGAGCACTAGACGTCACTGCTGACTTTTAATTACGGCGTGAATCCACAGCTTTAGAAGGCAGATGTGAAACTTGCTACTCCAGTTTTCTTTGGCATATCGTTTCTTCTCATGACTTGCTCTCTTCTTCTCCTCTCATCTATTTGCAGTTCTCTCTGGAGTTTTGTATTCTCTTTCAGGGCTCACTGGCTTGTCATTTCCCTCGCTGAAGATCTGAAACGCTCTGGAACCTTCTGTTTTAACGAGTCCCAATCAAAACCCGGGGAAATTGGATGCTGCAGTGAACCGGAAAGAGCTCTAGCGATTCCTCGGCTTCAAAAGCCTTGTCGATACGAAATCTTAATTATGCAATAGATAAATGCAGGTGTATAGATGCAGTTATGCAGTAATTTCAGTTTGTTTGACAGTGTGTGATTATGAACCGGCACCAGTGGACTCCTACTGCGTGTTCCTCGATAAGCCAGATCTCATTCACGATCCCCGCTATCATTGTTTTTATCCTCAGTGCTGAAGAGCAAGTACCAACATCAGAAACCCTGCTGAATATTCACGAGGCCCCGCTGTATTATGCAAGTATGCAGAGAAATATGCAAAGCGGATTTGTGGTTACAATGCAGGTATGTTCATGTAGCTAACAAGATGCGTTTAAATAAACCCTACACTCTAAAAAATGCTGGGTTGTTTTAACCCAACTTTGGGTCAAATATGGACAAACCCAAACGTTGGGTTAAAAATGTAATGTAAAAATCTAACCCAACGGCTGGATTTGTCCATATTTGACCATAAGTTGGGTTGAAACAACCCAGCAGTTTTTAGAGTGTAAGTGTAGAGATTTGGTGTTAAGGGAATCTTTTAAGGCCCTTTTGACACCCTACTAACTGCATAGCAACTCTTAGAACACCTTAGCAACACCCTAGAAACCTCATAAACACTCTGAGAACACTTAAGCAAGCGCGTAGCGACTCTTATATAACATCTTAGAAACCACCGATCAACACCTTAGAAACCGCATAGCAAGTCTTAGAACATTTACGCAACCACATAGCAACTCTTAGAACACCTTAGCAACACCCTAGAAACCTAATAAACACTCTGAGAACACTTAAGCAAGCGCGTAGCGACTCTTATATAACATCTTAGAAACCACCGATCAACACCTTAGAAACCGCATAGCAAGTCTTACAACATTTACGCAACCACATAGCAACTCTTAGAACACCTTAGCAACCGCATATCCACTCTTGGAACCCTTTCACAAGTGCATGGCAACTCTTAGAACACCTTAGCAACCGCATATCCACTCTTGGAACTCTTTCACAAGTGCATGGCAACTCTTAGAACACCTTAAAAACCACCTATAAACACCTTAGCATCCGCATAGCAAGTCTTAGAACACTTACGCAATCACATAGCAACTCTTAGAACTACTTAGCAACACCCTAGAAACCGCATAGCCAACCTTAGAACACGGTAGTAAATGAATATCAACTCTTAGAACACAGCAACATCCTTGTCACCGCATAGTCACTCTTAGAATACTTACTCTTAGACCACCTTAGCAACACCCTAGCAACCAAATAGCCACTCTTAGAACACTCATGCAACCACATAACAACTCTTAGAACACCTTACCAACACCCTAGCAACCAAATAGCCACTCTTAGAACACTTTAGCAAGTGCATAGCGACTCTTAGAATGCCTTAGAAACCACCTAGCAACACCCTAGTAACTGCATAGCAACTCTCACAACACTTAAGCAGCCACACAGCAACTCCTAGAACACATTAGCAACATCCCAGCAAACGCATAGTCCCTCTTAAAACACGTATGCAGGTGCATAGCAACAGCTTAGAAACCACTTAGCAACCGCATCGCAACTCTAAGAACACTTATGCAAACACATAACATTTCATCAGTATTATAATGTGTGTCAACAATCATGACGTATTTTGCGTTACTGTCAAGTCATAGAGATTTCTCAAACGTGTCATGATGGATATGTTGTCTTATGCAAAAGTTTGCATTGTTCCCCTCCGGTTTGTTTGTGTAAAGTAGGTGGTCGTAAACATCTCTGTGGTCACAGTAAATCAGCAGGCCTGTTATCGTAAGCTATATATCTGCATATTGTCATGAGACGATGCCCGCAGCGCTCGTCTGACAGCGTAATGGATGAGATGTTGTGATATGCTTTTATTTGTGCTGCTCCAAGCCTTGACTCCATACTCACTGTGTCTCTTCTCGTTTGACAAATTTGTCCTAATTTATGGTTGTTTATAAAAGCCAGGAGGCAATCCATTCTGAGCTCTCACGCTTGGAAGTGCCTCCCCCCGATCAAACGGCCGGCTGTAGATCAAACCCACTCCAGCGGGCTTTAGCTGCTTTTAACTTTTCAACCTGATCTGCCGTCTCTCACAGCAGTGACGGCTTCTAGAAGATTTCCTCAAGGTCACTCCGACCTTCTGGAGGAACATTATATTGCTCTTTCATAGCTCAGGATGCTATGGTCTAACCAGCCAGGAAGCAACAAGTCATACTAAAAGCGAAAAAAATGTTGAATGATGTTACACAGTTACTTATCAAGGCAACGGAGTGTTTGAGTTCATGGTTACATCTTTTGATTTCAGACATTTGTATTGTGGTATAGCTTAGATCTCTTTTGAAACTCTAGACGAGACACAGGTGTGTCTCTTACTCAGGGGAACCATGTAAGTTTAAATTTGCTGTCCTTTTCTTTTCTTTGCTGTATTGTAGAAACAATATTGCTTGCGTCTGTCCTTCGGTTGACCGTTCGTGTATTGTATGCATATGTTGCAGTTAGTAGAGGGTTCGGTTGGTCACTGTGTCGATGCACTTTGGTGTAGATCAATAATCCCATTCATGGGGCACAAGCACAAGTACAGGACAAAGTGCTTTTCTGATTGCTGCTGTATGACGCCCGTATCGATTCTGGGCCGGGACGTTTTAGCTGCACTGATCAGAAAGAATGGCGGATTGCTCCATTTGCCTGTGAGTGAGCCGAATATATTCAATTATAGCATTGCATAATCATATTCTACAGATATTGTTAAATGGTTTGAAATAAGATAGAAGACAAACATCTTCCCCTGCTGTCAAAGCTTGTTTTTGTAAAGCTCTAATGCATGTCAAGGTGGATTGATAACATTTGACTATAGAAATATCGCAACCGGTAGAGATTTGGCGAAGGGATTTGATTTTACAGATTTGGTAGATTTGATTTTACTATAGTAGCTTTACATCCATGTGGCTGTTTAAGCTGTTTGATTGTAAAAGTGGCAATATAAGAATGTGAGAATAAAGATGATTATTTAATGTTTGCTGGTCTTTCAGCTTGGTCTGATTTTCTAGTTTCAGAGGGGTTTTAGGATGATCATGTTGGGAGGCCAGCAAAACCAGCTAACAAGGCTGGGAGACCATTTAGACCAGCTTATACTTCCTAATGGTGTGTTCACACCGAACGCGAATAGAGCGTCAAATACGCGTCTATCGCGTCTAGTTAGACGCTTGAGTCTTCCGCTCGAGTTCAAATTTTTCAACTTGCGCGGAAGACGTTCACGGTAAACGCGTCGACGGGCATCGCGAATGATGCGTCTTTGCATTGACTTTGTATGTAATCTACTCGCGCAAATAATTAAATTTGCGTTCGGTGTGAACACACCATAAGACTAGAAAACCAGCTTAGGCTGGCTGAAGACATGTTCTTTTAACAGGGAAATAAACCACTTTTTTTGTAAAAGGCAAAGTATGACGGAAAATAGTTAACATAGATGTCCCAACATTATGGTATCAGTAGGGCACATTTTAAAAGTCACACGACTGGCCCCAGAGTGCTCACACTCGCTTCAGGTTACAACCCCCTCCCATCATTTTTAGTCCAAGGTCACTGGTGTTTTAATACTGCTGTGAAATAAGCAGGCAGTGACTTTGTTACCCTTGTTGTGACAGGTTTCAGGTGCACACAATGGCGCCATCATTCAGAGCGATGGATTGAACTCAACAGTCTCTAGACACCCACCAAACCCCTACAAGTCCTCAAAGACACCCCACGCAGAGCCCAAACCTTCTCCAAGAGATGCATGCAATATTACGGCACATTAAATCTTCCTCGTCTTCCTCTTATGAGACCACGCTGTGGTCAGTGTGCTTCCTGCGGTCTTAAAGGCCGATTGCACTTTCCCCGCTGTGTCCGTACGCAATAACGCCTCGAGGGGATTCATAATTCAAGCCCCATTGATTTGTGGCCGTAGATGTGCATTAGTGTGAAGGTGAAAGAAAATGGTTCCTGTGGAAAACAGCCTCTCACTTTGATCTGGACAGGGATAGCACTTGTTTCTTTGCAACAACTCAATGAATTAAGCACCGGTGTTCCGAAAAGCATCAAATTGCCCTGATTATGACTACAAACAAGTGCGGGCGTTAATGAAAGATCACACAGTACACTTTGGGACGCGTCCATATGTTGAAGTTCCTCATCAGCGGATTTCACAGCAACACATCTGGAGCACAAGCTCAGGGATAGTACAGTCGCATCTATTCCCCAAGTAAAAACGGCATCAAGTAATTACACCGTGGGTCATCGTCTAATTAACGAGCTCAAACAACACAATCATTCATCGTGAAAAAATAACAAGCCTCTTGAAATGTACAGGGAGTCGGAAGTGTCAACTTGATGCATTGTGTTTGAAATAAGAGCTATTGGTAACTCCGTCTAGGTCTGTTAGCTCTGCCAATTGACGTTGTGTTTGCTGTTGTTGACCTCCAGTTGTGAACTGTATGGATTTGACTGACAAAACTACTGAGGCGTTTGAGTCTATTGGCCAGATTTTTTGGCGTACAACGTGGGCACATTTGCTGCACTGATAAACTACAAAACAAAACTGCTTCGGCGGGGTTTGGTCTTTAAGAAGTGATCAGAGAGAGGGTCATACATCACGTTGCATTTTCTCTCTTTCGCTGTGTTGTAGGAATTGAGGGTTTGATGGATAGCAGCCCTCCTGGCGCTCTTGAGAGAGAGAGAGAGAGAGAGAGAGAGAAAGACTCTGCTATTGACAGTCCGTGCCCATGAGAAAAAGCTCATTCTTCTCTTTCTGTGTAGTGTGGAGCAGTACATCTTCTGGACGTCTTCAGGGTATATATGAGTGTGCTCCTCACAGGGAGGTCTATAATACCTGGGGAAAGCTCTCTGTTTGCGTTCCCATTCACTCAATGTTTGCTCATCTGATGCATGACGCCCCAGAAGTACACAATTTGACTATTCCAAAGGCAGCAGACAAGGAACGATGTAAGTTCCCTTTTAAGGTCTGTCACTGGTAATACATCTACCATAATATGTGACCCGTGCTGGCAAAAGGAGTCGGAATTCGCACGGGGATATTTATGAGCTACAGGCAAAACAATAAAAGATTTTAACAATAAAAGTCAATTTTGAGGTTTTCACAAAAATGAGTTCATTAAGCCCTCGTCTAGCAATCCCAATGCTCCAAATGGTAATTAAACATCCAAAAGCATCTTTATTTGTGTGTTTTCTGAGAGGAGTACCTTTCCTTTGTCCATGAAAAATGATCTTACTCTCGCTGACTGACCGATCCGATGCGTACGCACAAAGACTCGATATATACACACACATACACAGAATTACAGTATTTCAAAATATCTGTCTTGGCGAGTATTCACGCAAATATTATCTGTTATGTCTTAAGTGAGCATTTGGGTAAATGTTGGGGAAAATCATCTGATGTGAAACATTATATTAGATCCGTGCGGTACAGTATGTCTTAATGTATATAGGCTGTCTTATTCATTAATGTTAATCAAACAATTGTGGTATCATGGGGAAAAAAAGTTGAATATACTGGATATTTTTCCTATACATCTATAGGAAATATTTGGTTTTGACTTGGTTTGTGCCAAATTTGGTGTTATTACCAGGGTTTTTTAAGGTATGGGTGCAAGGTGATTTTGTTTTGGAACCTTCAGAAAACTTGAAAGACTTCAAACAGTTTTTTAATAGAGAATGTGAAAATAACAATAACTCATTTTTGAAAATGTGCTCACTGTGACTCATTTTGCCAGCACTGGTAGTAGGTATAAGTATAAGTAGTTTAAGTATTATTTATATGTTGCTTGCAGGGAACGGAACCAGAAGGAATAGTTGTGGTTAGGGTTAACTAGACCATGCTAACCAACCTGACCTTCACCCTTGGCACTTCAAAGAGATTTGTGTTTCTAAACCCCCTTTACTGGCATTATATCAGACTGGCTAATTAAAATTAGCAGAATGACTATATTCAGTAGCATCAGTAGCTCAAGTGTTTTGCCACTAACATGCAATTTCTTTCATAAAATTGACAAAACGGCCAAATTATGTGAAAATCATCTTAAAGACATTTGTGTTTTAAATATCTTTCATGTAGCTTGTAGTTGACAAATTCTGGCTAGCTTGATGATGAGTAGCTTGACAGGCTACAGCCTCAGCTAATGGAAAGGGGTCGAGAGCATTATTTTCCCCTTTTCTGCTGCGTTTTTGATGGATGTGAGGTGTCATGTTGGATGTGAGGGGCCGAAACATTCTGCCCAGCCTCACCTGATCTCAGCACTTCATCATGAGAGCGAGAAAGATGATTTGATAAAGATAAAGTAGTTGCTATGACAAGGTGCCTAGCACTTAGCCTGTGGGAGATGGTTGCTCCCTTCATGTTGAAAATCCATAAATATGTTTTCGGTCTTTGCTTACAGTGTTGGCGAACAGGACCAGCTAAATCAAAACAATGATGCAGTTAAGCGCTAACAAGTCTTTGCTACTTGGATCATGTTGCAGACTAGCAAAACAAGTATTTATTTCAATACTGCTATTTATGAATTTGTTTGTTTTATGAATTATAAACATAAATATTTTGTAAACACGTTAGATGTGATTCTTTTTAGAAACATAGACTTAGCCCACTCTTTGTTAGCTTGAAGTCTAGTTATTTGTGTTAGCATTATTTTTGGGATTAGGATTATTTTTGCCCTTTTCTCAAATTTCCCTCTTACTAAGTATTCTTTCTAGTTAGCTGCTTTTTGTTAGCATGTGGTTTAGTTAACTATACCACTTTTGCAGGTGTGTTTCCCCCTTAATTAGCATTAATTCTATTAGCATATAGTTAGCTCGTAGTTTAGCTAACTACCCATTTCAGGATGTCTCTCACTTAAATGGCATTCTTTCTAATAGTATATAGCCTACAGTAGTTAGCTGCTTAATGTTAGCATGTAGCTAACTACTTTTCTTTTTAGGTGGTTTCTCTCTTAAATAGCCTTTATTTTAATAGCCAATAGTTAGCAAAGTTTTTATTTGTAACAAAAAGTAAACTGCACTCTACATTGTGAGTAGCTCCAACATGGCAAGCTAGTTTCACTTCCCCAACAGCGCATTAGTTCCACGTCTTTGTAATCCACCGAATTCAGCCGTTCCAAGAAAAGGTTGAGTAGTTTGAATGGTTGCGGTTTGCTCTGCAAGAGAGGTGATTACATATTCCACTGCAAATCCAGTCTGTCTCTGAACATTTAAGATGTGCTATTCATGAAGGAGAGGGATATTCTTCACCCTGGTGACCAGCATCCCAACGGCTGTAGTTTGTTCTGGCAGCGAGAAGGAGAAAGAGAGAGAACGGGTGTCTTGCTTCTGGTGAGTGGAGACCCTGAATTGACCTTTCTTCAGATAATTCCCAGTGACTCTGACTCCTTGTTGTCTGCTAATTAATAATTCAGTGACAGCATTATCTGCCCTGTTCATAGATGAGAACATTTCTTAAGATGAGGCTTTGGGCATCTTGGCCTCTACTTTCCTCTCTGCCCCCGTTTTTATTTTTAAAGAATGCTGTACCAAAACCTAGTGGGTTGAATTGCTGTCTACGGATGTAACAGTACGTGTATTTGTTCTGTGCGGACGTCACGGTTTGGTGCATGCAGTCGCCCGATGAATACATTCGGTCACAGGCGATCCACACTCCAATCCAGAAGGGGGCGCATGCTGTAATGCAATGCTGTTTGCTAACAGTAAAAAGCGCAGAAGAAGAGACGATCGCTCGATATGTTTACATCTCTCAACTGTGGAAACATATCAATAAAACAGCATGAGAATAATTTTTACATTTACCTCAGGCATTTATTGTCAACACCACGTTAGTTCGCTAGAGAAATAAACTCTAGAAAGACGCATTTTGTATATGAACTATATTAGCCTAATCATTATATTTACTTAATGTTTTGATTATTTAATGTATGTTTAAAGTCCCCCTGTGGTGAAAATCCAGCTTTTAATGTTGTCTATATGTCTCTGTGGTGTTTTTAATGTGCTTTAAGACAAACCATGTGTAAATTCATAAATCAACACCATTGCTGAGTATTTTCTCCTTAAAACTGCAGTGAACTAGCCTGACGTCGTCATACTCAGATGCTAGTCAGAATATGAGTCTGATACTGCTCCATTTGGCTGTGATTATGGGGCGTTTCAACAGAACCAGGAAAGAAAATGCCTCTGCACTCAATTGGATTGACAAATTCCTTGATCGCGGTTCTCTGTTCCTCTTTTAAAATGAATACGCTGTCTACATCTTCTATAAGAGACGCGATGGCTGAATCTAAACATCTCAGTTCTCCAGCGGCGGCAATCTTTGTTGTAAACGAACTCAACCCAAGCGCTCTTTGGTGACGTGGATGATTACGTTGATCATCTGTCCATCATCGTATAAAGCCCGCCCTGACAATGTGATTGGTCCGAACAGCTCTGGTTCGGGCATACTCGCTTCACAACGGAACAAGTCCAGACAGAACTTCCCGACCTCAAATGTTGTGGGTGCGGCTAAGCTCGGCTAGCATCCAGGCTAGCAGTGAACCAAAGACAGTTTCAAAAACACGGTTTGAAATCGCTGGTGTTTCTGGCGTCACAAACTACCTTGTAACCAATCAGATCAACGTGTGATCGTCAACCAGTGGATCTCTGAGCTGAGTGAGTGAGTGGAGGCGGGGCTCATTTGCATATTCATAGAACCGCATACTAAATGAGGCAAGGGAGTCGAGTTACATTCAAGATATTTCAAGGCATTTTTTTCAAGGAAAAACATTTAAATATGTCATTTTGGTGATAACAGATGAGATTTAAGGGATACAATTATTGACTACAGGGGGACTTTAAATTAAGTGATATGACAGCTACTGTCTAAATTATTATATTTCAAAAATTAATTGGAGTAGAAAATTAACTTTATAATTAGATTTAAAAGCTAAGGCAAAATCTGCCTCATGTGCAATTTACAGTACATGTTTTATTTATTTGAGTGTTGATTATTATATCTAAAAATAAATAGCAACTGAATTGAATAATTTGGGCTCTGTTGTCAATTGTAACCTTTAATATTACAGTAATGTGTAATTAAGGGCTCCCCAAATAGTCCACAGCGTTAGCTAGTGATTGTTATTATTTTTTTAAAGAAAATCGTAACTATAATATAATTTATTTAAACACATATACACATTTGTTTAAAAGAAAAACAAAAAAAACTGTAACGTCAATACCGAGGTACGTACTTACGGAGGCAGCGTCATGTTTGTGTACCGTTACACCCCTACTTCTAAGGGATACCTGGTGATAATAAGCTAAAAAGTGCTGAGAAAAAACACACACAAAGATAGTTGGACGCTTCAAAAGGAGCCGAAGGACAAATAAAGAGGGATGGATTTCGGCACCCACAAAAGGCCACGGTCTCATTAACCGAGCGAGGGGCGGATGAGAGGTCACGAGCCTTGAGTGCC
>CM060612.1:28249453-28425819 GCA_030578255.1 Tiaroga cobitis
CTGTATTCTGGCGCGCGGTCTGTGCATGCTCATGATACTGGCGCGCGTCCGTCTTTCAGTCAGGACATTCACAGGCAGCGCGCTCTCTTTTGACTTGTCTCGCTGAATGGTTTGAAGCATTCGCATGAATAAGAGCGGGATCAAGTAACACTAGCCAAAGGATGACAAAAAATAACAGATGCTGCGATATAACAGCCCTAATTTGTTTATTTCATATAAAAACGCAGTATTTTGCGTCATATAATCGCATAGGCTTGACATCGCGATTGCGATATGATTAATCGTGCAGCACTACTTAATAGTAATGCTATAAAATGCTATAAAAATGCTATAAAAAGAGAACGGAATGGTACGCAGCAAGCTAACAGGCCTGATTAAAAGGACAGGAAAAAAATATGCATTAGTGCAAGCATTCGCTGAAAACCACTGAGTACAGTGACTAAAAAACAATCTTTTACTGCTGCTGTTATGAACTGCCTTTAATTTAGTGCTTCACTTTGTAAACACCGTTTTAATTTAACCTATTTCTGCGGTAGCGCTATTTTAATTCATCACTTATGTTGCGAGCGAACTGATTGCGCAACCTGATGCTCGAGACAAATACAGATATCCCAAGTCTCGCGGAAGATCCGGGAGTCTCCCGCATATTGATAGCGGCTCCCTGATGCCTGCAAATTAGTTCAAATTCCCGGAATTTAGAGCGCGCGAGCAAGAGCGCGCATGCGAGACAGAAGAGACTGTGCTCCAAACATAGACTGTAAACAAGATCTCGGTCTCTGCGCGCACGGCAGATCGGCGAAGGGAGAGAGACCTTGCGTGTGTCTCATGAAGCGCAGCGCATGTAAGACAGACAGCATCATGATTGGCCTGTTTCAACCAATCACCAGTAAACGCTTCCCGTGACGTAAGCAGACCAACTAATCGATAATGACATTCGTTGTCAACTATTTTAATAATCGATTTTAATCGATTAAATCGATTAGTTGTTTCAGCCCTAGTTTGAAGGGTCAAACGTCTCGAGAACACGCGGTTTGGGAAGAAAATACCGGAAGGAAAATGTCCGTCTGGCACAGAAGATCATCTTCATCTGCAAGTGTGCATCGTTTCCAATAACCACTGCCAGTCTGGATCACTTTATCCGTTGAATTTTGTAGTTGTTGTTCATATAAACCCTGTTCTCTCACATAGTGAATTACAGATCGTGGTTTAGTCTTGGTTTAAGTCTTAGAAAATCTGGAGGTATTCCAAGATTTCCCATGAAGCACTGCAGCCGACAGGCAAATGTGCCTCTTCTCATGTAGACACTCCCAGCATGCAGTGTGTTCTCACATCTTCTTCACTGAGGAAGATGATCACTTTTGCAGCGTAGAAGTGAACGCAGCTGACGAGTTCACGCTAATGCGCCTCCTTTGCTCTTCATTATGTTGCATTTGCACTAAAAAAACATTTCCTGTCCTTGTCAGGAAAGTAAAAACATCATCATCATTTCTGATTTGATCATGTCATCGTTCATGACTTCAAAAAAGACAGTTTTGTATCTTTGTGCTTCACATCAGAGTTTGTGATGGTGCGATTCATTTCGCAGCTGGAAGATTCAAGGCCTTCATCCTTTTTTGAAGAAATTACTGTGGAGAAAAGTGTCATTGTCAAGGGCTCAAAGTTTAGCTGGCTAGCGTAACGCCGTTAGCACTCGTTAGTAGATCCGTAATGCCTGATCAGAAGTGTAAGTGTGTGTTGTGATACCAAATCTGCTTTTCTTTACCAGTTTAGCTGTATTTTATAGTAGTAAGCTTGGTAACTGAAGGCTAAATGAAAACAAGGGGACTTTCAATATAAACAAGTTAATAACAAGTGAATAATCTGTTTTAATAACATGTTTTAATATCTTACGCAATGTTCCATGCAAAGAAAATGTATTGTGTTTCGTCCATTTCTAAAAAACATTTCTAAATAAATTAAAACATGATTTATTTAGTGGTCTAAAATAAAAAAACACAATTTTTTAAAAATATAAAAAATATTATTATTATTTTATTATTATATTATATTAATATTATTATTATATTTTTATAATAAAATTTCTAGTTATATATATATATATATATATATATATATATATATATATAAGTTTGGTTCTAAATATTAAAATCGTGTTTTAATTAAAAATACTATAAGTATATAATTGTAAATATATTTATATAATTTTTTTGATATTTTAATATCATTTATTTCTTTGTTTGTTTATTTATTTTGTGGTCCAAAAAAGAGAACAGCACTTAAAAATTAAAATTAAAAATATTTTTTTACAATATTAAAAGTAACAATAATGTTTACATTAGCGTAAAATATAACTTATTTAATATAAGATAATTTCGATATTTAAAAAAAAAAAATCTTTTTTTGTTTTTTTTTAGTTTGTGGTCTAAATTAAAGAACAGCAATTTATTAATATATTTAATAAATAATTTTTTTAATATTTTTTTTCGAACATTAACGTTTTTATTTGCAATATTAAAATGAACTTAATATAAAAAGTTCCGTTTAATCTTGAATAATTTAATTGTGTGTGTGTGTATGTATGTATATATATATATATATATATATATATAGCATTTGCTTTGAAACGCCAACTGACTGAAGTCGCCCTCACTGATCCGTGAATTGACAGGTAGTGACTTTCAGGTCCAACGGTGTGAATTGAACTTGCAGTGAAATCAATAAGTGCTGAGAAATCCCCTTCACGGGCTGACGGTACCCATCTCCTCCATGTCCGCTTTTGTTCCTGGAGTTAGCTGAACGAGTTAGAGTGCTAGCGGCGGGTGGGTGTCGACTTTCCAAGGAGAGCCGGGGTGAAGCTCGTGTTGCTGTCGACCCCGTACTGACTCGTCTGCCAGCAGTGGTTGCATCTGTCCATTATCGTGTTGTCGCTGAGGGCAAGGTCCTGCCCTCTTAAACACTGTAGCGGGGCTAGGCTAATGCTAGGCTAATGCCCTCCTGGGGCAGATAATAGGAGTATAATCCTCTTATCCATGCCTAGGGCCGTCTGTAGGAGCAGGACACCTCAGTGCAAATCTCTGGCCCGCGTTGGGCGCCAAGTCTCGTATCCCCTGTACACTGGTATATGTGGTTCTTCCCTTGGGGAAAATGCAAAAACGAGACTACTAAAAAGCTGCTAGCATCCATAGCACCCCAGATTTTTAGCTAGGTAATGACATGTAGCATGATTTTCCGATGAATAATGTTGATGCATTAGGGCTGTTTTTTTTTTTTTTTAAAGAAAAGAACTGATTGAGATATGAATGAAGTTCAATTGACGTTAACAGATGAAGTTCAGTGTGTGGGTTAGTGCAAATTATCTTATACACTGGTTCTGAATAAGAACCAATTCTTGATCTAGTTTCATTCACTGTCGGATGATTTTTTAGGACATTAGTTTATGTTAGTTGTCCTTAGATGCTTTTCCTGAAGACTTTGTTTCTTAGCAGGCAACCATTGTGTGGTGTGGATGTGGCATTGAGCGACAGTGACGTATAGTCCAGGATCCTATAGTTCGTGTTTGGACTCGCCTGCATATATTCCAGCTCATGACAGGCGGCGAGTGAGGCTTTTAGCAGGGATGCTGGTCGCTTCACTGGAATACAAATAAGCCGGAGCCTGGCTGGACGCTGCATAGAAAGTGAGGATCAATTCCCATAAAAGCCTCGTTTTACACGTTTGCTGTACTTGCTTTAAATCAGCCAGAAATTGAATTTGGATGAATTGCATCCTGGTTATGGTGATGTTCGCTGTTACCTCGCTCTCCCTTTTTAAGTGGTTTTTCCTTCCACTTTCCTTCGTGCCGTTTAAGTGCATGTTGAGAGTAAACAGTGATGGATACAAATCTTTAAATGGGATTCTGGCAAGGTAGCGGATGGAAGGAAGGAAGGAAGGAGGCGAAGCGCTGTGTTCGCATTTGACTTTGTCCATCAAGAACAGTTGTAATGAGATTCAGGGTCGATAACATGCAGCAGGGTTTCTCAAGATCAAGCGGTTTACCATCTCTTTGGCTAATGCTAGCTCGCTCACGTAGCACACGCTCCCCAGAGAGTGACTTATCAATGAGTCCATGTCACTTTATCAAAGCTAGTAATTATTGTTGTAAAACAGTCAACTGGTTAGCCTTGTGTACAATTAAACTTCTTTTTGTTTTTCTGCATCTACACTGAAAAATATGGAGCCCCTAAACAGACACGTTGATAGAAAAAATATGAGATGAGAAAAACTATGTCAATGCTGTTGTGTTCCTCTGAGAAACCTTTTACGTTTGCTCGTAAAATGTTTTGCGTTTCCCCTAGAAACTTTGCGTTCGCTAGTAAAATGACGTAAAATGTTTTGCATTCCCCCTAGAAACTTTGCGTTCACTGGTAAAATGACGTAAAATGTTTTGCGTTCCCCCTAGAAACTTTGCGTTCGCTCGTAAAATGACGTAAAATGTTTTGCGTTTCCCCTAGAAACTTTGCGTTCGCTGGTAAAATGACGTAAAATGTTTTGCGTTCCCCCTAGAAACTTTGCGTTCGCTCGTAAAATGACGTAAAATGTTTTGCGTTTCCCCTAGAAACTTTGCGTTCGCTGGTAAAATGACGTAAAATGTTTTGCGTTCCCCCTAGAAACTTTGCGTTCGCTCGTAAAATGACGTAAAATGTTTTGCGTTTCCCCTAGAAACTTTGCGTTCGCTGGTAAAATGACGTAAAATGTTTTGCGTTTCCCCTAGAAACTTTGCGTTCGCTGGTAAAATGACGTAAAATGTTTTGCGTTTCCCCTAGAAACTTTGCGTTCGCTGGTAAAATGACGTAAAATGTTTTGCGTTTCCCCTAGAAACTTTGCGTTCGCTGGTAAAATTACGTAAAATGTTTTGCGTTTCCCCTAGAAACTTTGCGTTCGCTCGTAAGATGACATAAAATGTTTTGCTTTCCCCCTAGAAACTTTGCGTTCGCTCGTAAAATGACGTAAAATGTTTTGCGTTTCCCCTAGAAACTTTGCGTTTGCTGGTAAAATAACGTAAAATGTTTTGCGTTCCCCCTAGAAACTTTGTGTTCGCTCGTAAAATGACGTAAAATGTTTTACGTTCCCCCAAGAAACTCTGCGTTTGCTTGCAAAATGTTTTGCGTTCCATTGAGAAACTCTGCGTTTGCTTGCAAATGTTTGCGTTTCCCCTAGAAACTTTGCGTTCGCTCGTAAAATGTTTTGCATTGCCCCTAAAAACTTTGCGTTCGCTCGTAAAATGACGTAAAATGTTTTGCATTCCCCCTAGAAACTTTGCGTTCGCTCGTAAAATGACCTAAAATGTTTTGCGTTTCCCCTAGAAACTTTGCGTTCGCTCGTAAAATGACGTAAAATGTTTTGCGTTCCCCCTAGAAACTTTGTGTTCGCTCGTAAAATGACGTAAAATGTTTTGCGTTCCCCCTAGAAACTTTGTGTTCGCTCGTAAAATGACGTAAAATGTTTTACGTTCCCCCTAGAAACTCTGCGTTTGCTTGCAAAACGTTTTGCGTTCCATTGAGAAACTCTGCGTTTGCTTGCAAATGTTTGCGTTCCCCTAGAAACTTTCCGTTCGCTCGTAAAATGTTTTGCCTTTCCCTTAAAAACTTTGCGTTCGCTCGGAAAATGACGTAAAATGTTTTGCGTTCCCCCTAGAAACTTTGCGTTCGCTCGTAAAATGACGTCAAATGTTTTACATTCCCTGAGATACTTTGCGTTCACTCGCAAAATGTTTGTGTTCCCCCTCGAAACTTTGCATTTGCTCGCAAAATGTTTGCATTCGCTCGTAGATTTTTTACATCCCCCCCCGAGAAACTTTGCATTCGCTCACAAAATGTTTTCCGTTTTCTTGCTAAATGTTTTACATTCCCAGAGAAACTTTACATTTGCTCGCAAAATGTTTGCATTACCTGGAGATACTTTGCGTTCCCTCAAGAAATTTTACGTTCGCTCGCATAATGTTTTGCGTTTCCTCGAGAAACTGCGTTCGCTTGCAAAAAATTTGTGTTCGCTCTCAAAATGTTTGCGTTTCCCTAAGAAACTTTGCTGTCTCTCGTAAAATTTTTGCTTTAGCTCGTAAAATTTTGGCGTTCTCTCGTAAAATTTTGCCGTTCTCTAGTAAAATGTTTGCTTTTGCTCGTAGAATGTTTGCGTTTTCTGGAGAAACTTTGCGTTAAATTAAATTTCACCAAAAATTACAAAGAAATGGTAAGTGAAAGTATTTTGTTAGTATATTAATTTTATATTTTTAGTTTTCATGTTAATTTTTAGTTGAATTTATAGTATTTTCGTTTTGTGCTTTTGTTCATTTATACGTTTTTTTTTTTAAATATTGCTATTTAGGTTTAAGTCATGTTAGTATTTATTTATTTAAAGTTATTAATGTTGGTGCTTTAACTTAAAATTATTTCAGTTAGTTGCCAAGGAAACATTTCTCATTTTCGTTTAGTTTAAGTTTAAGTTTTTCGACTAATATATATATTGTATTTTATATCAGCCTTATTTCAAGGTTTTTAATATTTTTAGTTTTAGTTATTGATAATTTAGTTTGTTAATGATAATAACCCTGAACTGAAATTGTATTTTCTTGTGATCTTTGTTTTATTTACAACTTCGAAGAAGTGTAGAGATTCTCATTATATTGTATGTACGTATTAGTTAGGTCCAGATTAAGCTGTCCAGTCACGTTTACTGTACTGAGATCAAGAAACTCCCATGCGGTAGATACTAATGGTTCTTGAAATCTTAAAACTGTGTAATGTTTGCCCGCATTAGAATTAATCATCCTTTAAGATTAGCATTAGCGTTGATGCTGCCTTCAAGTCATGTCAGAATGATCGTATTTACGAGATGAACGCCACCACAGTGCCATAATTACCAGCGGGAGACTGGGGAATCTCTTTGAGCCTTGACTTTACAAGTTGAGCGCGCCAGTAAATAATCATGGAAGCTAATTGTTTTTTATCCATGTCGATAAGAATAGTGATAAAACTAGTATAAAGACATAAAGTCTTATCATCCGCATGTCTATTTTGATTCACAACCAAAATGACTCTCATGAAACTGATTAATTTTTCAATGAATGAATAGTTTAGGTACTCAAGACTTACTATTTAATATTGATATTTAATTATTGATTCATGTTACACATTAATATTATTAAATGATCATTTTATTGCTTGTCCTTCATCTGCTGCCATTTCCGGAGAGCCGGATTGCTGACGCAGGTCTTAATGTGCGGTTAATGACTGGTTTAATGGACCTGTAATGGGTCTGTATCCTACAGTTGTGTTTTTCCTGCACTAAGCTCTTAAGAAGCATTCCCTCACTCCTAAACCCATATTCCCAAGATGGCCGGTTCATCCATTCTTGGCCTCACACATAGGCTTTTGGGTTTGGCCCAGATGAGTAGAAAGCTTTTGTTTCTCTGTAGGAAATTCTTGCACGTTGCCTGTCGGAAATGATGGATCCTTCAAAAAAAAAAAAGATTCATAATACATTTATTCACATTTTTTTCATGTATATTTGTTTTTTCTATTAAATTATTAAAATAAAACATAATAATAATAAATTGTATTAATATACATTCATATTCCAAAAATAATACTATATTATGATAAAAATTCATATTGTTTTTCAGCCAGATTTTTCTTTATGAATGATTTTTCCCCCTTTATTTTGATTATTTATTTAACAATAAATATTTTCTTACTTGTATTCATATTTGTCTTTAATATGAAAATTTGAAAATTTAAATAATACAATGAAAATTTAAATAATACAATTATATTAATAAAAAAATCATATAATTTTCATTAAATAATAATAATATATATTTCTTTCAACCATATTTTTCTTTAAATAGGAACATTTAAATATATTAATAATATTTCATGTTTGTAATCATATTCCTTTTTTGCAAAAATATAATTGTATTATAAAAAAATAATTTAAAGTTTCTTTAAAAAATATAATAATTTTCATGTTTTTCAATAAATTTTTTATTTTAAAGTTAAGGAGAATGTAAATTTTTGTTCATATAAATGTTAGTAACAGTTGTGGTAATACAAATAATATTGTTCCTTAATTTCTGATCTTTTTCTTAGTTTTTTGTTATAATTATATTATCATTAATTTGATTATTTTATCATAATTATAGTATTATTCAAACAATAAAAAAAATCTTTAAGAAAATTTAAAATACTATAATTATATTAATTATAATAAAAAAATGTAATAAATCATGTTTTTATTTTTTTCAAAGTAGGCCTTTTTTCCAAGTATGTAATATCTAATCCCATTCTCTAAAAATATATATATATATGAAAATGTTGTTGTTTTAGTATTCATGGCGTTTAGCATGAGTAACAAGGGCGTGTTGCTTCTACGACTTGCGAAGAGGGGAAGAGACATAGAAAGGCCGTGTGAAAGTGTGCCGGATGAAGGATCGATGGTGAAGGTGCGGCTGTGGGAAACCAACACACACTCGTTCACCTCACGAATGAGAGGCCACCGGCGTTTTAAGAGCGATTCATGTTTTGATGAGTTTAATCCAGCCGGAGAAGAGCAGCTCCCCGCTGACCCTGAACACTGAAGGACCTCGGCGTAGTTATCAGATCATCGCGCTCTTCCTGACGCCGCTTTCCTCTTTCCAGTGCTCTTTTAATGAATTCCCTCAGAGATGCTATCGCGCCCAACGCTAGGAGCTAACATCACTCCTGACCGAATCTCCAATCCATCGCTTTTCTTTACCAGCGGCTTCGGAGGTCAGGACTGAGAGATGGTGGATGTTAGCATTAGCGAATGAGAGGAGAAATAGATCTGGCGAGCCTCTACCACTCATACGTCAAAACTAGCATGTGCGTTGTGTTAAATAAGAAGCAGGTAGTTGTGTCCGCTACCTTCCCAGAATCCCATTTAAAGAAGTTGTGGCACGTTTTGTACGGAAGCGTATTGCATTCACTTGAAGAAAAAAATCTACTCTGTTTTTCTGAATTAATGAGTTAATTATCTCAAAAACTCAGAAATTCAGAAAAACAGAGCAAAAACTTTTTTTCCATTAAAAATTATCTCGTAATTCTGAGATAATTAACTCGTTAATTCAGAAAAAGAGCAAAAACCTTTTTTCCATGAAAAATTATCTCGTAATTCTGAGATTAACTCGTTAATTCAGAAAAACAGAGCAAAAACTTTTTTCCAAGAAAAATTATCTCGTAATTCTGAGATAATTCACTCGTTAATTCAGAAAAACAGAGCAAAAACTTTTTTTCCATAGATTTTTGGGTAGATTTTTTTCTTCAAGTGAATGCAATACGCTTCCATACGTTTCGTGCTTCATTTTGTGCCAAAACATGTTGTACGTCTAATAGCAGTGTGCAATCTCCAGCAGCGAGGTGCTAATAAGATGATTTCTCATAATTGGCAGTATTTTCTTAAGTCGAAATGTTTGATTAGCGAGCGTCAAATGACGTAGAACTCATATTACAGATATGAATCTCAATAATTTACGTACTTGATGCTGCTTAATGTCTGTATTTTTCTTTTTGGGTGTAATAAACTTGTAATAAAGTATTATTTCTCAGAATAAAAAAATACTTTTAATTATAAAAATTGTACTATTTATAACAATAATAAATATTTTTCATATTTTATCACATGTTTATTTTAGAAATGTATTATAATTATTATAGTATAACATTATAATAATACTTTCCCTTAAATTAAATTAATTAAAAATAAAAACGTAATAATATTAATGATTGATAATAATTATAAAATAATAAATCTCAGTTAATCCAGAATCGTGCATTTACAACAATGGAAAAAAATTAAATAGTAATAATATTACTAATAGTGACTATAATGATATTCATTTAAAAAATTTTAAAAGTAATGAGCATTATGGGTTGGCAGTATTGAAAATATATAAAATCTGGATGCATTACTGTCTTCAGAGTTTGGAAATAAAATGCGTTTAACTGTCATAATGTTAAAAAAAAGATATATATAATATTTTTCTCCATGCAAAATGTAGTTTTGATCCTTTAGCAGACGCTTTTATCCAAAGCAACGTACAAATGAGGAGAGTAATAGAAGCAGTCAAATCAACAATATGCAGGAGCTGTGACCAGTCCCAGTTAGTCTAGCACAGTTATTCTTTTATGGAATAGAATAGAAAGTGTTATATGTCCTGTGTGAAGTGTTTCAGGCAGATATCTTGCTCCATTTCTCTCTGCGACTGACTGCTTTGTAGTACAAGACTCATTCTGCGCCGGCTTTGTAGTCGGGCCGTCACACGCCATCAGAGAAAACACTCGGCCTTCACACTTTGAACCGACGCAGAACCCAGTCCTCTTCAAGTTGTCCTACTTTCAGAGTCGGCCGCGCTGCTTTGTGAGTCGTGTTATTAATGGCTCTATTTGTTTGCTGTCTGGGGTGTATATTTTCATAATGCGGGCTGAGAGGAATCTGGCAATAAAATGGTGTATAAATCAATTAGAGCTGAGGTAGATTCATATCTGGCTTCTCCTCGGTCTGAGGCTGAAGTAACTATTGCCATTACTCACACAGAGCCGAGATGCTGATCACATCGGGAACGCACTGCTTCCAGTTACTCCGGGCACCTTGCTAAATGGGCTTACATTTTTAATTTCCACAGGAACAAAGATCGCATCTAAGGAGGAGGATAGCATGGCGCTCATTTGTTTAAGGAGCGATGGGTTATTTCGGTAGGCGAACAGAGGGATCGGTGGTTCTCAACTGGTTTCGCTTTACCAGCCAGACTGGACATCAGATGGCCCAGTTGAACCAGGAAACGTCCAGAAATGAGCTTATAATCAGGATAAACTATACCCAATACACTCTTAGAAAGAAAAAAAAGTTTTATGTAGAATCTATGAAAGCTTGTTTCCGCCATGGAATAAAACAATTAATTGCGAATTTTTTATCTACGAATTTTGACTTTTTTTTTTTTTCGTCCGAATTGCGGGAAATAAACTAAACTAAAAAGTCTGAATTGTCATATAAAAACTCGCAACCGCGGAAACAAAGTCTGAGTTGTGAGATAAAAATTTGCGATTGCGAATTATAAAGTCAGAGTTGCGAGATTTATTGCAAGAAAAAAAGTAACAATTGTGAGATTAAAAACTCGCAATTGTGAAATATAAACTAAAGTCAGAATTGTGAGATAAAAACTCACAATTGCGAATTATAAAGTGAGAATTGTGAGATAAAAAACTCACAATTGCGAGAAATAAAGTCTGAATTGTGAGATAAAAACTCGCAATTGCGAAAAATAAAGTCTGAATTGAGGGATAAAAACTTGCAATTGCGAATTGAGTCAGAGTTGCAAGATATGAACTCGCAATTGCGAGAGATAAAGTCTGAGATGTGAGAAAAACTTGTGATTGCGAATTATAAAGTCAGAGTTGCGAGATTTAAACTCACAATTGCAAGAAAAAAAGTCATAATTGTGAGATTAAAAACTCGCAATTGTGAATTATAAAGTCAGAATTAAGGGGTACAAACTCGGAGCTGCAAGAAAAAGTCAAAACTGGGAGATATAAACTCGCAATTAAAGTAAGAATTGCGGGATATAAACTCGGTTGCGATTAACTTTATTTTTGATTAAGTGGTGGAAACAAGCTTCCATAAGAACGCCAGGGTTCTTGACTCAATTTTAAACGACACTTTAAGCCAAAGAGGTTCTAAGGAGAAATGTCTTAAATAACTGCACAATAATTTGTTTAATAGGTTATTCTCTGAGCTGAGTGAGTGAGTGGAGGCGGGGCTCATTTGCATATTGCATACTAAATTAAGCAAGGGTGCCGAGTTACATTCAAGCAATTTTAGGACTTTAAGATAAAAGCCTAAATCTTAAATGTACTACAGACTCTCTCTTCCGGGAAACATTGCAGTGAATATTTTTGATATTCAATCGGATTCCCCGGATTGAGTGCGACACTTTTGTAAATAGAGCTAAAAGCGGAAGTATGAATTTGCACCAAAACGAGTTTCGATTGGACGCACGATATCTGACGTCAGCAACTAAAGAAACAGGAAGATCTCTCATCTCATTTTTGGAGGCTGTTTATTTTAGTTCACGATAATTGAGTTAGCTTCAACATCGTTTCGCCTCCCGTTTCCCCCAAAAGTCAGTTCTGATCTGTTCATAACCTGTTGTGATTGTGAATGAGATCCACTGGTCTTGAGAATCAATCTGTGTTCCTCCTGACTTGAGTACATTTCTTTCGGAGAAAGGCAGACGCCTTCAACAATGCAAGCCCGTGTCATTTGCCTTGACAATCTTCTGGAAAATGATCTGATATAGTGTCGTGCCCTGTGAGCGGGAAAGATAGAGAGCGCGAGAGCCCCTTCAGAATATCAATGCCTCAAATACTTCACTTCAGGCCTTTTCATTTCGTTAAAAGCCTCCGGATCCCCTCGAAATCACAAGCGCCGGTCCTTCCTCCGGAGATAATGCAGATATTGTCGCTGCAATCATCATTATAAGCGCTTTTTTGGCTCTGGCGTGCCTGAGCTGAGGGCTTTATTTACAGGGTCGTAATATTTGTATTAATTCGCCATCAAAGCCGTTATTTATCCGCAGACGGGACCGGGTGCGGCGGTATCATACGGCTCATTTCTAATGAGTGCGGATTAGCGTGGATGATCCGGCTCTGGTCCGGCGTTCCCGAGGTCAAAGGCACAAATCCTTAGGCAAGTATGATCTAGTATTAATAAACTAAATGATTTTTTTTTCTGTTGCACTCCCTCCGCGAGCACGGGATAAACATAGATTATATATTCATAAGAAACCTTTGATTAATTTCACGCTGACATGTTAATACAACGGAGTGTGTGCAGACTTGTAAACTCTCGCAAAATGAATTTTCCTAAATATCTTGTCTAGTTTCTCCAATAATAATTATGATTTTCTTTTTTTTAAAACTATAGTGTCATTTCAACCACCTCTCACAACTTTTATTGACTTTCTTTGTCTTGTTAAGGCTAATTTCATTTGCTAGCATCATAAATACACAGTTAAATCATATTTTAATTATTTTTTAAGTTTGTGCATAATTTGGCTAAATTACAGGTCGATTAGAAATGATGTGCAGTCGTCCTGTCTGGGGGAGAATGACTAATCATTTTAAGACCATAAATGTAATTTTTTTTTTTATAATTAATTAAGTCAGTTTTACTAAAAACAATATTCCTAATTTAAATAATTCATACACAGAATAAAGGGGTGGGGCCTGGTTGAGTTAGTTAGTAGTGTGTTAAACTGGAACTCGAAGCGCTCGACCAATCACAGCACACTGCTCCAGCCGACCAATCAGAGCACAGTGTACTTTTCAGAAGGAGGGGCTTCATAGAGACAGGAAGTAAACAGAGCGTTACTGACAGACTGGGAAGAGAGGAGCCGCAACAATGGAGAATATGCGGAGAATAATCAACATTCAAGCAGGAAAACCTGTTCTAGTACTTTGTAAAAGGGCATAATATGACTTATTTGAACCAAACACCCAGAAAAAGGAGATGTCGTCCGTCCATGTGCGCAGAAAACAGCACGAGTGCGCTGAAACACTTTCCGGGGTTGCAGGACATGAGCGATGAGGCTTTTGGCCGGCCATAAACAGGTGTGGGCGACTGATTTATCGTAATTAATCCGATGTGTCCATTCCTCCGGCTGGGACACATCTGCGACCGAGCGCCGTTCCAAATGTCACAATGTCAGCGAAGGGCAATAAGATTACTTTGATTAAAAAACTCAAAACAATTAATTTTATTTTGGGGATTCCAGCGTTGGATCATTGCAATGTTTGGGGTCACGGTGTTATTGAGTACATCTGTCTGTCCCGTCCAGATTGGCCCAGATCAACAGCGACTGCAACAAGAACAGCGCCTCTTGTCATTTGGCAGGCCGCGCTTTAATTACTATTTTGCGGGTTATGGAAAAGCTGGCTATTTTAAAAGGATAACAGTGGCACTTATCTGTCCAAAACAGGCCCACTAATAAAACTCGAGTCGGAATGGCTTGGGATGAGGAGGTTTATTCCCGGAGAAAATGAGACACGAGGGAGTGAATCCGTCAAATGTCCAGCACTCGGAAGAGCTTTTAATCATTTTGAGGTTGGGCCTCAATTTAAAGATATAGAATTAACATTGTAAAAGTATAAATGTTTGAGTTCATACTAAGATCGCTGTCTTTTGCTCTGTTAGCAAATTCTCTTGTGAAAGTCACATGTGGGATCCAGAGACTTCGCTCTTCTTTCATGTCAGTGCTGAGATATGAACGAGGGCTTGTGTGTGTGTGTGTGTGTGTGTGTGTTCTCCTCAGGGAGCGCTGATGGGAAAACATTAGCCACACGTTTGGTGTGTGGATCTGTTTATCCTCGATTACTGCAGATCTGCTGACGTTACACCCTCACAATCACAGAGCACACCTCAGAACTTTTCACATCAATGGTCCAGAAATGAACTCGTTTTCTTTAGAGTTGATTATCAAAACAAATAAATTATTATTTTGCGTTGATATTTTTGCTCCAACAATAATGCACATTTTACCCTCTCTTTCCTTAATGCAAAAAAAATCTTGTTTTGGACACAACCTTAAATTAAATTTGATACAACAAACACAACCGTAACATACTTTACCAACGTTTTTTACAATTTAATTTATCTTATTGATCAATTAGATTTTGGGTGTAAAACGTATTTGGAAATGTACTTAATTGTCATGAAATATGTTGGAAATATGTGGAAAATATATTCTTATTTTCATACAAAACAATTATATATATTTTTATATTATAATGTGTGTGTATATATATATATATATATTTTTTTTTTTTTTTATGGGACAAAAAGTCTAAAGGTCATGATTAGACCGTCAGAGAATTTAAAGCAATAAAACACATGATCGATATTTGATGATGATGATGATGATGATGATGATGATGGTGAATATTATAATTTTTAGATTTCAATGATTTATTAAAAGATAAAATGTTTCAGCGTGTGTTATGAATATGATGCATCATTATTATTGTCATTATTATTATGATTAATAATAAATTGTATTAGTTTACAGTCATTTATTAAAAATAAAATGTTTCAGTGTATATAATGAATAACTTTATAATGCATTAATATTATTATTAATAAAAACTTTTAATAGCTTACAATCAGTTGTTAAAAAATAAAACATATTTCAGCGTGTATTATCAATAACTTTAATGCATTATTATTAAAATTAATATTATTATTAACTTGTATTATCCTACAATCATTTATTAAAAATCAAGCCATCCTTTATAATGCATTATTGCTTTTATTATTAATTAATTAGCTTACAATCATTTATTAAATATAGATCATGTTTCTGTGCGTATTAAGAACACTTTTATAATGCATGAAGTGAAGTGCTCCTGAACTGGATAGATTGGAAGTGTGTGAAGATGCTCCTGAAAGAGTGCGCGCTCTTCTGCACACTGTGTTTCCTCACGCATCCCTCCTCTCCCAGTCTGTCCTGCCCCATGATGCTCCGCCATCTGTCGCTGCGCTGACCAGTGCCTGAGAAAACCAGCTACATTTAGACTCTTGTTAGTGTGCGCTCAAGTGCACCACCCCGTTCCACTCGCGAGCGAGCACTTCGATTTATCACACACCCTCTCTTAACATCGAGGCTAATGTACTGTCGCATCCCCTGGTGGGATAGCGCTAGTGTTAGCTCACAGCTATGCTATATTCAGCCTGATTAATGAAGCATCTGACGGAGGGAGTGTCTGCGATGAGGGAGCGTGCGTCTATGTGTGTGTGTGTGTGTGTTGAATAAATGTCGTACATTACACAAATTCCCGCTCGCTTTAGCAGCGAAAGCTGAGAGGGCGTCACACAGCCCTCCCTCCCTGCCCCGGGGCCTTGCGGGACCTCTCTCGGCACTCAGCGGTTATGATTGGGTAGTCTCGAATTAAAGCGTCCCGTCAGGACGAGGAATCATGTCCGCCCGCTGGCTGGCCGGTTGTCGTGGAAACCGTGTCCCAAGAGGAGGCTGAGGCTTGTCTACGAGGCAGGGAGAGGGATGAGCACAAAGATAAAGGGAGGAATAAAACTCCTTTCCAACAGCGCAACAAGAGCACAAAACCTTTTAAACGGTGCAGAAGCGATAAACTACTGAAAGTGGTGTTTCGTTGAACATTTAGAAAACGAGGAGACTTAACTTGGTCTGTTTTTGCATTGTAAAATGTGTCTGAAAATAATAATGCATTGCATCGCAACAGGAGCTCAAAAGTCCAGTTACTGTTTTGTTTGCGATAAAGTAACGTAATTGGCGTTTTGTTGAACGTTTAAAAGGCGAGGATGCTCAATTTTGTGTGTTTTTGCATTATAAAATGTGTCTGCAAGTCCTAATGCAACATAATGCATTGCATCGCAACAGGAACTCAGAATGTTGTGTTTGCGATAAATTAGCGAAAGTGGCATTTCGTTAAACATTTACAGTGCGAGGATGCATGTTTTTGTGTTTTTGCGTTGTAAAATGTTCCTGCATTCGTAATACAACACACAAGTATGCATTGCTTCACAACGGGAGCTCAAAGTCTGTTACTGTTGTGTTTGCGATAAACTAATGAAAGTGGCGTTTCATTGAACGTTTAAAAGGCGAGGACGCTGGATTTGGTGTTTTTACATTATAAAATGTGTCTGCAAATCATAATGCAACATAATGCATTGCATCGCAACAGGAGCTCAAAAGTCCAGTTAGTGTTTTGTTTGCGATAAACTAACGAAAGTGCCGTTTAGTTGAACGTTTAAAAGGCGAGGATGCTCCATTTGGTGTGTTTTTGCATTATAAAATGTGTCTGCAAGTCCTAATGCAACATAATGCATTGCATCGCAACAGGAACTCAGAATGTTGTGTTTGCGATAAATTAGCGAAAGTGGCAATTTGTTAAACGTTTACAATGCGAGGATGCTTGATTTTGTGTTTTTGCATTATAAAATGTGCCAGCAAATCATAATGCAACATAATGCATTGCATTGCAACAGGAGCTCAAAAGTCCAGTTACTGTTTTGTTTGCGATAAACTAACGAAAGTGGCGTTTAGTTGAACGTTTAAAAGGCGAGGACACTGGATTTGGTGTGTTTTTGCATTATAAAATGTGTCTGCAAATCATAATGCATTGCATCGCAACAGGAGCTCAAAAGTCCAGTTACTGTTTTGTTCGCGATAAACTAACGAAAGTGGCGTTTCATAGAACGTTTAAAAGGCGAAGACGCTGGATTTGGTGTGTTTTTGCATTATAAAATGTGTCAGCAAATCATAATGCAACATAATGCATTGCATCGCAACAGGAGCTCAAAAGTCCAGTTACTGTTTTGTTTGCGATAAACTAACGAAAGTGCCGTTTAGTTGAACGTTTAAAAGGCGAGGATGCTCCATTTGGTGTGTTTTTGCATTATAAAATGTGTCTGCAAATCATAATGCATTGCATCGCAACAGGAGCTCAAAAGTCCAGTTACTGTTTTGTTCGTGATAAACTAACGAAAGTGCGGTTTAGTTGAACGGTTAAAAGGCGAGGATGCTCCATTTGGTGTTTTTGCATTATAAAATGTGTCTGCAAGTCCTAATGCAACATAATGCATTGCATCGCAACAGGAACTCAGAATGTTGTGTTTGCGATAAATTAGCGAAAGTGGTATTTCGTTAAACATTTACAATGCGAGGATGCTTGATTTTGTGTTTTTGCGTTGTAAAATGTTCCTGCATTTGTAATACGACACACAAGTATGCATTGCTTCACAACGGGAGCTCAAAGTCTGTTACTGTTGTGTTTGCGATAAACTAATGAAAGTGGCGTTTCATTGAACGTTTAAAAGGCGAGGACGCTGGATTTGGTGTTTTTGCATTATAAAATGTGTCTGCAAATCATAATGCAACATAATGCATTGCATCGCAACAGGAGCTCAAAAGTCCAGTTAGTGTTTTGTTTGCGATAAACTAACGAAAGTGCCGTTTAGTTGAACGTTTAAAAGGCGAGGATGCTCCATTTGGTGTGTTTTTGCATTATAAAATGTGTCTGCAAGTCCTAATGCAACATAATGCATTGCATCGCAACAGGAACTCAGAATGTTGTGTTTGCGATAAATTAGCGAAAGTGGCAATTTGTTAAACGTTTACAATGCGAGGATGCTTGATTTTGTGTTTTTGCATTATAAAATGTGCCAGCAAATCATAATGCAACATAATGCATTGCATTGCAACAGGAGCTCAAAAGTCCAGTTACTGTTTTGTTTGCGATAAACTAACGAAAGTGGCGTTTAGTTGAACGTTTAAAAGGCGAGGACACTGGATTTGGTGTGTTTTTGCATTATAAAATGTGTCTGCAAATCATAATGCATTGCATCGCAACAGGAGCTCAAAAGTCCAGTTACTGTTTTGTTCGCGATAAACTAACGAAAGTGGCGTTTCATTGAACGTTTAAAAGGCGAAGACGCTGGATTTGGTGTGTTTTTGCATTATAAAATGTGTCAGCAAATCATAATGCAACATAATGCATTGCATCGCAACAGGAGCTCAAAAGTCCAGTTACTGTTTTGTTTGCGATAAACTAACGAAAGTGCCGTTTAGTTGAACGTTTAAAAGGCGAGGATGCTCCATTTGGTGTGTTTTTGCATTATAAAATGTGTCTGCAAATCATAATGCATTGCATCGCAACAGGAGCTCAAAAGTCCAGTTACTGTTTTGTTCGTGATAAACTAACGAAAGTGCGGTTTAGTTGAACGGTTAAAAGGCGAGGATGCTCCATTTGGTGTTTTTGCATTATAAAATGTGTCTGCAAGTCCTAATGCAACATAATGCATTGCATCGCAACAGGAACTCAGAATGTTGTGTTTGCGATAAATTAGCGAAAGTGGTATTTCGTTAAACATTTACAATGCGAGGATGCTTGATTTTGTGTTTTTGCGTTGTAAAATGTTCCTGCATTTGTAATACGACACACAAGTATGCATTGCTTCACAACGGGAGCTCAAAGTCTGTTACTGTTGTGTTCGCGATAAACTAACGAAAGTAGCGTTTCATTGAACGTTTAAAAGGCGAAGACGCTGGATTTGGTGTGTTTATGCATTATAAAATGTGTCTGCAAGTCCTAATGCAACATAATGCATTGCAACAGGAGCTCGAAATGTTGTTTGCAATAAACTAGTAAAAAGTGTAATTTCATTTAACTTTCTTTCTCCTCTCTTTCTTTCTCCTCTTTTACTCAAGGTGCAAGCGAGGCCGCTGAAGAAAACGCCACTCAAACCAGCCGAAGAATGAAGCAGAAGGAATATTAAAACAGCAGAGAGGTAAAAACCTTCATAAGCTCAAACACCATCGCACGATATTAACCTTCTGTTATTGTAAAGAAAAGTAAGCTAGTTTTAGAGGGGATTTATGGTTAATTTATGTTTACCATAAGCTTATATAATTTTAAAAGTGGTAATTCCTTTGTGTGTTTTATTTTTTTATCATATCATCTAGGATGTCATCTATTATTATTGAAATGTTTTTTCCTGTTTGATCATTACAGGCTTAGTGTGCGTCCTAATGTGCTATTATATGATTTAATGTACATTTATGAACGCTTTATGCTCTACATTTCTTTTTTTTGGCTTCCTTTTGTTCATAAAGGTTATTTATTGGGAATATCTGTTTGTTTTTGTTAGTTTGAACACAAAAAAAACCCATTAAGTGCTTAGTTTGTGTGTGTTATTTCTCATTTGGTTTCAGTGATGTTTCATACAGAGATGCTTGAGTGTGTGCTGCTTGTTTGCTGTCACTGACCGTCTGTCAAAGATACGAGGCTCTCGAGTGCGCGCTATCAGAGGCCGAGCGGAGGGCGTTTGCTCAGATTATTTGCGGCCGGTGCCTGTTTCTTCTCAACAAGTGGAGATCAGAGAAGGTCGGCACATCTGGACTCGGCGCCACAGGCTATTTGCGAGTGAGAGCAATGCGATCGGCTGAATATTGCATGCCGTACCGCAGTAGAGCTGAGATACGGGTAAAGAGCTCATTTCTGCTTTATTACCCTCCACCGTCTTCCCCTCGCCGCCGGTAAACAGCATTTATCCGTATGCGTGCTCATTGAACACGAGAACCGCGTCCAATTGGGTCTTGTTTCTGTTGCTCTCCGTCAGCCAGGATCGCAATTAACCAAAGCGATGAATCTTTACTACACACACAATAGGTCACTTCTCTCTGTCACGTCTCCCGATTTTAAACAACACCACCAATTATCAGTGCTCTGATTATTTTTGGTGGTATTTAACTTTTTGACACCAACATTTTGATCATTGCAATGACCTTTACACGCTTCGGTGGTTCTTCGTGACTTTATTCGCGAGTAATTTTGCAGTGGAGCTGGAATGGGTGTGGATGTGCCGCGAGCTCTATTGATAATATGTGGGCTGAAGTGTGTCCCGGGTCTGAATGCTGGAGATCTGCCGTGCCAGACTGAGTTAGAGTCGCTCGAGGGCACAGTGCATTGTGGGCAAATCCTGCAGGCGTGGGAGCCTCTGCAACACGGGGCCTGTTTGCTTTGGACCTCCATTGTGTTCACAGGACAGACTCTATGTCACAAACACACCAACACAAGCTGCAATAGAGATGAGATGGACAGAGTGTGTTTGTCAGTGTCTTCTAGATTTTTGTTGGTAGAAATATACAATCAACCAACATTGTGGTTATTGCAAGAAATGTTACACTTTAAGAAGCCTGCATTTGGACATTTGTACACCTGTTTCCAAAATGAATTTTCCTTATTAATTATATTTAATTATTTTGATTTTATTATTATAAATATTATTATTATTATGAATATTTGTCAGTGAATGTACTGTATAAAACAATGTAAACTGTATAACACATGGTCTTTGTAGATTCCTATCAGACAGCAGATAAGACAGTGCAGTTGCACTCTAATAGCTGTCAGTCTGCTTTCCTTCCTGACTATGGATCAGTTCACTTTCAGAGACAAACACACACACACACACACATGAGGGGCTGTGTATTCAGAATCATGTTCTTCGCACAGTGGATCTGAAGATAAAAGCTGATGCATTTCCTAGCGATGAAGAGACCGCATTTCTGTAGCGCGTTGAAAGGAGGTCCCCCAAGGCTCTGTACGAGGCCCCCTACAATTGGTGTGTTTTCCCCCCAAAACGTGGTGAGCGAGGGCCTACATCGTTTTTCTCCTCTATCTGTATTAGTAAATATTGTGTAAAACGTGCCTTTATTTTTTTTTAACTTATTTTAGCTTAGACATTTTCCTGTTAAAACAACAATAATAAAAAAAATGTTATTGTTATTTTATTACTATCACCATTATTATCATTAAATATTATTAAATTTATAAAAAAATTATCAATTATTATAAACATTTGTTCATTTAATACTGTGTAAGGGCCCATTCACACCAAGAACGATAACTATAATGATTAAAAAAAAAATCTAAATGTGAAAGAATAGCGAGTCCACATCGCAATTATTGACAATAACGGCAAAGAAAAACAACATCGTTGGAATCACTTTCAGTGTTTGCTTTCCAGCTGATGAATGATAAAAACATTGACAGCCAATCCGAATCCATCCTGCTTTCAGATTACACACCACAAAACTGCAGCGCAAGATTATAATAAACAGAACGCTAATGTTATAGTTATCTCTCATTCTTGGTGTGAATGGGCCTTTTTTCTTTTTCTTTTTCTTTTCCTTTGTTTGCTGCTTGTATTAGTCATTTTGAATCTATTTTGCAACAGGGTCTGTTTGGTAAGATATTATTAGCTATATGACCTAGCCTTTACAGCCTGAGTGTTTGTATGAGATAAATCTTGTGATATAGTGTGTGCGTGTCAGGCTGGAGCAGATATGTGCTGATGAGTTCCTCTCGGTGGCAGGCGGAGTGTTTGCACTGCAGTGCTGCGGTGTAGCGGCCCTCTGACCTGCTGGGTAAACAACCAGAGAGTCTCTGACTCCAAATAAGGCCAACACATCCACGGCACAGAGCAGAGGCAACCTGCCATCCTTTACAGCTCACTGAACACACACACACACACACACACATCTCTCACTCCTGAGTTCCCCTTTCTTTCCATTACTGTCCTTCTGTAGCCTGACTTCTCTCCTTATGTGTTTTATTAAATGGAAATCCTTTCATCATTTACTCACCCTCATGTCTTTCCAAACCCAAATGTCTTTCTTTCTTCTGTAAAACATAAAATGAGATATTCAGCAGAATGTATACGCTGTTAATTTACAACAAGTGATCAAAGCCAGTCAAGTTCCAGAAAGGACAATAGAAGTGCAAAATAAGTGTAGTCCATAAATGACTTGTGCACTATATTCATACTCACATTATCTGATAACCATATTTGTGCACATTCAAATATTCCACAGGAACATGTTGCACCAACATTTGACACCAATTGTGGTTAATTACACACATTTGAATATGCAATGGAGAGACCGCATTTCTGTAGCGCATTGAAAGGAGGTCCCCCAAGGCTCTGTACGAGGCCCCCTACAATTGATGTGTTTTCTCCCTAAAACGTGGCGAGCGAGGGCCTACATCGTTTTTCTCCTCTGTTTGTTTTAGTGAATACTGTGTTAAACATGCCTTAATTTTTTTTACTTATTTTAACTAAATACATTTTCCTGTTTGTATTATTAATAATAATGATATAATAACGCATACAGTGATCAGGGCCAGTCAAATTCCAGAAAGTGCAAAATAAGTGTAGTCCATAAATGACTTGTGCACTATATTTCAAGTCACATTATCTAATAACCATATTTGTGCACATTCAAATATTCCACATCCGCATTTGACACCAATGATGGTTGATTACACTCATTTTAATATGCACCAGAAATTTGAGAGCTGAGAGATTTTAATAATTACGTTATATTTCATACTTTTACATTCAATTATAAATGATTTTGCTCTGTCCCTAAGCTCTAGTATGAATAAAGTGCATGCGATGTAGACTAATTTAATACTTTATATTTAATTTCAGAAGATGAATACAGTCAGTGTATGTTTTTTTTCTAATGGAAAAGAGGAAAAACAATCTGCTATAAATTCCTTTTGTGTTCCTTGGAAGATAGAAACTCGTCTGGCTTTGAAATGATGTGAGAGTGAGTATATTTTTGGGTGAACTATTTCTAAATCCATTTTCTTTCAGTCTCTTTGGCATCGTCTGAAATCCACTGCCTCAACGGTTCTACTCCTCACAATATGAATGTTGTTTGCTTTTCGCTTTTAGTTTTGAAAAATGCTTTTGCCTTTTAAGAGTCTGTCTGCTGTTATCCTACAGAGCAACGGACCGCAGGCTGCCTGAGTGTCAAATTTCTTTTTTTTTTTGGACACTCCCCCGTTCCACTGACCGTTAGCTGCAGAAAGCACAGTGCATCTCTAGTTATTTTAGCATTTGAACTTGCTCTCCCTGTGAGGGAAGAATGACCTCACCTTTGCATCTTTTGAAAAATAGTCATATTTTTCTTCATTCAAAAGCAACAAGACGGTCACTTTAATATTTATGATACCGATCGCAATGACCTCTCCTTTCACTGTGAATATATAGACCCCTTTGTGTGTGTGCGGACTGTCTGTAATGAATTCATAATCTCTGCAGTGGGTCTTTGTAGATTCCTATCAGACAGCAGATAAGACAGTGCAGTTGCACTCTAATAGCTGTCAGTCTGCTTTCCTTCCTGACTATGGATCAGTTCACTTTCAGGAGACAAATACACACACACACGCGCGAAGGGCTGTGTATACAGAAGCATGTTCTTCACACAGTGGATCTAAAGATAAAAGATGATGCATTTTCTAGCGATAGAGAGACTACGTTTCTGTGGCACGTTAAAAGGAGGTCCCCCAAGGCTCTGTACAAGGCCCCCTACAATTGATGTGTTTTCCCCCAAAACTTGGCGAGCGAGGGCCTACACTGTCAAACACACCCAAAGTTTTGAAAGCACCTCAGAAAGGCAAGTTTTTTTCAAAGCAGCTTCAAAGTTCAGCATTCCCGTGCCTCAGAAAAACAGCCATTAAATACACTGCAATCGAATGTGCCCTGAAGCTACTCATGGAAGCTATTAAAAATGATTGTGACACTAAACAGTGCTTTTGTGAGTTAATATTGCTTGTCTATTAGCTTCGCATATGCTAAATTCGATTAAGCTTTGTGTATTGCTTTGCTTGGTTGCTGAAACCAGTTATTCAAGTGTTTACCTTTTGAAAAATTCAATATAAGCTGTATTTAGCAGGTCCTTCTCTAATTGTTTAGTTTTAAACAATTAGGTCACCCAGTTTTGACCTAATTATGTCTCTAAAAGAGTAGTAAGCCATACAATAACAATAACAATATCAAATTTGAATTGGCTGCTTTATCTAGTTCTTCACAACATAGACGTTCCAAACCCACACACTGAAATAGCAAAGCAGAAAATATTTCCAGCATACAATGCTCATTATGGTCTTATGGATTGGCTATATGTCGAGTGGTAAGTGATCTTTATCATTTCCCCCAGCATCCTCAGATGGCTCTTCAGCCCACTGAAACTTACCATGCTAAGCTTTCCGCCACCAGGAGATTGTGGGACGCGATGTAGCGTTCAATTTATAAGCCTGATTAAACTAGGCAAGTGTGAGTAAGAAACATGAGGGAAATCAACATAAAATCACAGCAACGCTTTACATGGCGTTCCTGCTGATTGGGTCTCGGCCATTTATGATGGCACAGATCACCGTGGCCCTTAAATAAAGAGGAAAAATGCGTGTAAACAATACTCCAGGGCTTCTCTGTAAAGGATGAGTTATTGTGCTAGGCCTTTGTTCATTGTTTGGTGCTGTAATAGGTGCAGGCCTTTAACTTGCCGTGTTTCAACACAATATGTATTGTGAATGTCTCTGATAAACACCCAGTGATGTATTTTTTAGTAACTTCTCAGCCCAAAACTCAGAGCTTTATTTGAATACACTGCACATAACCTTTACTTTTTTCTAATGTAAATTACTGTTTCACTTATTTAGGTTCAGGTAATATTTAAGTCCGATTTCTTGATTTCTTTCATTATTTTTAATATAGTTAATACTGTGACAGTTATTGTAGTTTCTAAACGTGTTTAGGATAGGATATATAAACACCAACGTTTGTTTTAGAAACATGTATAGCTAATTATAGTATAATCTAAACAGCGTCCATGGTTTAGCTGTAGTTCTTTTCTCCAAACACACTCTGGTTACTTTGCAAGAACCTTCTTTTCATATGGGGTAAATATGTACAAATTGGCAATTATAAAGAAAATGAATCTGATTAGGGCCAGTTTAGTCCCTCCCGACTTCTTATTTTGGAGGTGGGATGGTTTTAGCGAGGGTTTCAAATGACAGATAGTTCAACTGTGCGCGCTCATTCACGGTGACGTGAACGCGCAGAGGCCTCCCCCTCCTGCTCCGCTGTTTTGGGCAGGGTGAGCGAGCAGGAGAAAGGGGGGGGCAAAAGAAACCCCTACCAAACTACCCCTACCCCCAGTCGAAGTCCTGGACCTGAAAAAGAAGAAAAGAATCTGATCCAGCTCTGGGACGCGGTGGATCGACAATCGACCAACATTTAAAGCTCTTTATTTAAAGCGCGTGTAGAGTTTCGTGCGCTCTTGGAGAGCTTACGCACGGACGCCGTCGACATGGCACGGATAATTGTTTTCTCCCGTTGAAAACTTCGCGTATCCAAGGAGTTATTCGGACCCCATCTCTGTTTTACATGGATGCAACATAGGACGCTTTTAAGAGGAAATATATGGTCGTACCGCATCTGCATCGATCCGAACTAAACTTACGTGGACGTGCTTGGAACTATTGTAAGTAAACATAATTTTCTATGGTCATTTTAATCCTTAAAATCCTTCATGTATAGGCTGCTTTTCGCCAATTTTTAGACCCTTTCTACGATTTTATTGCTCGATTTCGTTTCCTATCACTTTGTGTATATCGGAATGTCTTGTTTTTATTCATTATGTGCAGGTTTTGGCAACATCATTTTTAGTAAATGAGTCGATGAGTTTTCAGATGGATTATTTGGCTGTTTTATTTCCTTCATGTTCTGTGTGGGGTCTTTGAGACCCCCAGTACCCTTTCAATAGCTTCCGAACTTCATGACTTTTTCTCTTCGAGGAGGGATTATAAACATATTTTGCATAGAGTACTTTTGAAATGTTGCATTAGCTACTTCTGTTTGGAGTCTCTGAGACCACAAATATAAAACTATAATGAAAAATGCATGCAATGAAATGCACATCGTGGCTGTTCACTTTTGGGAGTTTAGATTTGTTTAAATGTCATTTTTTTTAATTGTTGAAATGTCAATTTGACCCATACTATTCTGGAGAATAAAAATGCATGTTTGCTTTGTGATGAAGTAGAAAGTTAATGCTTTAAGAAACAAACAAAAAAAACCCCACATATCTTTTGATTAGGTTAGAGGAATGCTTTTTATTTTTCTTAATTTCGTAAAATGACTGCTAATAAGATTTTGAACATCAAGACACAGTAAAGTCAGTCTCAGGTAATGAGGAATATTGGATATTAACTTTCTGGAGGTTTAAAGTAATGACCGCATTGACATTAGCTGCTAATGTGGAAATTTGGGGTAGAAAATAATTTATTACACATTTTTTGGAGATTGTGCATTTTGGTTTTGAATAGGAAGTAATTATTGCAGAGAATGTTCACTATATTCATCAAGAGTTGTTCTCACAAAACGATTAAACAGGATTTTTGGCTGTATTTTCATGGCAGTTATGCTTTTTAGCCCAGTTGTGCCATGGCCTACAGACTAGCAGTTTAATGTTTACTTTCATTTGAAGCAGTACATGCGTTCATACAGTAAAGGTTTTAGCGAGACTGATTGAAAGCATGCATTGTCTTGATTCATTTAGTCACAGATAATACGGGCCTCATTAATCTAATGTGACTTCAGGGGTCCCGCATCAGAATGACTCTGGACTGAAGTGGTTTTGCTTTTGAGAAAACTTTGGCTTAACAGTTTGCTTTGATCTAAAAGAAATTTCGATGCAGACTTTGTTGATGTCTCATCCTGTAACTTTGATGGCAAAGATCTACTCTAGGAACTCGAAAAGGACGGCCATCATCGATCCTTTCATGAAATGCGTACCAGCTTATTTTTGAGCATTAATGGCAAAAACGTGTTTGTTTTCACAGTCAAAATCTGGCTTTGTTCTTTGCTGCAACTTGCAAACTCGCAAGGATGTTGTAGATTCTAAATGTCACTATAATTGGACAATTTATCACCGCTGATCACTGTCAGATCTTGAGAGATGTTAAGAGAAATGCGTAGGAATGCAGCCAAACAGAAGCCGTTAGCCGTGACTGCGGTCTATAGACCTGTAGTTTGGCTCATTTTTCTTTTGTGGCCAAACAATAACGCACAAGAAATCAATAAAGACGTGTGGTGTCAGAATGAAGAAATTTTTCAGAGGATGTAAAAACTTCGTTTGGCGAACTAACTTTGATTTCCCGTGTGCGCTCTGTCTCACCTTTGGACGAAAAGTTAATTGAATTGAGCTGCGGATATGAGTTATGGTGAAATGTCTTTTGTAAGGTGTCTTCCCCAAGGTTTTGAAATTCATTTCTGCAAAGTTATTCCTTATGGTGTGGCGTCTTTTTTTTTTGGGTGTGTGTTTTCCACACTTATCGCGGTAACCTTTTCCCCCATTTTAAATAGGGATCAAAGCACAATGCCTCAGAGAGATTCTGGACACGCTATGCCAAAATAAATATTCTCCAGACTTTAGAGCAAAGAGAAGGGCAGCGCTCTTGCATTTGCGAGCATTACAGATATAGCCTCTTGTTTATATGAGCTAGAGTAGCTAATGATGCTAAATATAAAATGTGCCTCGTGCTTTAAATGAGCAGCATCCCTCTTTCATTTTTTAGCATTAGAGACCTTGTAAGGTGTCCTATATCACTTCCTAAAGTAAATAAAGTGTCGTTTGATAGAATAGTGCTGCGCACAGCCTTGTATTCATTGGCGCCATAGTGCAGGAAATGCTAATGGAGTGGTAGAAATATCAAAACAACAATTATACAAAAAGCTCCCTCTCACTGTGGTTATTGTAGCGCTTGTGTGCCAATGTGATCGTAGTCGAAGATAAAATTAGGCGAGTTTGTGTAACAGCGAGAGCAGTGCAATTATCAGCTTGGGTTTTGAATGGCAGATGCAGTGGTGGTGGTAATGGCAGCTGCGCTGCAGCTACTCACATTATCAGCAGAAAAGGGAGGGGAGGAGAGATGTTCGCCTAAGCTCTGCCAGCTAATTGTGTTTATTCCTCTTAATTTGTCCCGAGTGCTAAATCGGTGCTCTTCAGCTCACGGTGGGTGCAATTTGTCTGGTGGTTATAAAAGAACAAGGGCCATGTCTTTGAAATGAGCTCTTCTGGTCTTAATGCGTCCGTAGCTTGCATCCACACGCACGGCTGGGCAGAAGGAGCCTTGGCCTCCTCGTTTTGCCACGGTTTTGCAGCTTTCCTCCACGACCTGAGGGACAAGCGGTCAGTCTGATCCAACACTTGTTCAGACGTGTTCCCAGAGAAAATCGCAACATTGTCCGTGACAGGCCTTGTTGAAGATGAGGAATAGCCTCTACTGGTAAATGATATTAACTCTCTGGCCTATGTTGCCCATTCAGTCCAACAGGTTAGCGGCAAATCCAAGATTAGACGCCAAGCAACCCACCCCTGCTGACGGATTGATCCATCTCGCCCCAAAGTTTAATTTCATCTCATGGTTGGCCAGTTGCCTAGGTGACGCTGCAGGACTGATCGTCCGGTCTCTGGATACTCAGTACTGCAGTGGTGCTGATAAAGCCGAGAGCTACCACCTTCTCCCCACACACCCTAGCAAGGCCTAAGCTTAAACCCCTCACCGCAAGACTGGATTTCAAACCAATGATATGCTCCGGTTGCTCTGATGCCGCTGTGATAATGCGTTCATTACGGTAGGAGGGCATTACATACCTGCCATCCAACCTCTACCCCTCCCACCGGCCTCGATATGTTTAGCTGATTCATTGAGGCACTTGTTGTTTACCCCCAGTCCCCACCATGACGATATTTCTGCTTTCTGCTCTTTAAGTATGATGACCAGCTGGCACTCCAGGTTGATGGGCATCCCGCCCATCCCCGGGGAGTTTAGACAATGCAGATCTGTCATAAACACGCCCCACCTTGGCTTCAATCTTGAGTCATGACCCCTACGAGGGTTGTGGAGACGGTCCCCACCCTGTTCTCCATGGCTGGAGGTCAAGATGCCATCTGTGATTGGTCTGCTTATTCTCCACTTTGGCTTGATAGTTTACAGACCCCAGTGAACCAGATTGAAGGGTTGGATCCTTATTTGATAGACTTGGAGTGCGTGTGACCTTTCTGTAGGGCGACTTCAAATGAACAACAAAGTCATTAAGGGGAACCAAAACAATAAAGACTGTGAATCCAAAGTAGAGTCCTCTTGAATATCCCATTTGCCAAATTAAATGCTTCTAGTTTAGGGATGTGTGCTAGTTTAAAATTGTTATCAGGGGCCTTGCTTGTTGAGGCCTGGGGTGATTGAATTTGCTGGGGAAAAGACAGGGTGTTGGTTCGGCAGGATTTGTTTGGGACCAAGCAGAGTTGAAGGGGTTTATAGTGACCCTATAGAAACCTCAGAGCCCAGTTAAGGGGACAGTTTTTTCAGGATGAGGGGCTTTTTCATGTGCTAAAAGCTGCTAATCCGCTGGCCTTTGTATGAGAGCAGAAAGCTCGGGGCAAGATGGGAAAGCCATGGCTTTCAGAGCCCGGCCTTTTGTTGTCATTTCACCCAAATCAGGGGACATCTGTTAGTATCGGGGGTAGATTCCCAGCTGACGGTGGAGAACGGGGATGGAGGAGGAGGAGGAGGAGGAGGGAAGGACAAGATGCGCTGGTGGGGGTGGGAATGTTTGAGGGCTGATGGATGTGTGTAATTGTTTGTAATGCAAGCATGAAAACATGGGCCTCAGGGAGCCGGAGCCACATTTGTATGTGTGTGGACAGAGGGGCCTTGTAGTTATGAAACAGTCAGTCAAGTGTAGATGGGGTTAAACAGAAGTAAATACCTGCCTGTCAATGCAAGCCATGCTCCCTTAATTAGGAATGACAAAATGGTTTGACAGCAGAGAAACAGGGAGCGCTATAGCCTCTAACTAGCACAAATGTCAACATGTGATTAAGCTCGGTTGGAAACTCATTACGTTCCTGAAACGCAGATCTGTTATTCAATAAAAATCACATCTCTTTTTGTTCAAGTCAGTGCTGAATTAGCGTGAGTGATCTCCCTCAAGTACAGTTTTTGCATTTGCATCCATTTAAATTCAAACACTTCTAATGGATGCGTCTCACAAAAAAGAATTTCACAAGAGAGCATTTCGCCCAAATAAATTAATGGAAAAAATTATATTTTGCATAAGCAAAAGCTTCTTTGTTTAGGTTTTGTGACATTATTATATTGACAGTTAAGCACATTTTCCCTGTAAATTCCTATTACTGTCCTTCTAAATATGATTTTGTGTGTAAGCACAAAGAGTTAAAGGTAGAAAAACATTGTTCACTCCTGCATGGCATTTCGATTATGGCACTCTGTAATTATAGCTGTGCTGTGTTCTTCGAGTGAACGAGGACGCGTTTTACACGACTGACTCAGGGATGCTATGGATTCTGCATCAGCGGGGCGTAAAAGAGCTCGAGCGAGTGCGAAGGAGTTCACTCTCTCTGTCTCTTCAAGCAAGAGGGAAAGATGATTTGCTATGTGCAGAACATCCCCCAACCCTGCCCTCATGCGATATGACATTTTGACGTGTAAATACAAGGCCCCCAGGACGCCGACTGTCCTCGGGCTGATAACATCATTATCTCTGATGTAATTGCAGCATTGAGATGCCACCTGAAGATGTTTATTGAATTGGTGTGTATATGATGCATCACCTCTGGCCGACAACATGTTTTTTGTGCTACTTTTCTGCTTTTTAGCCCCTGCCATTGAGTAAATAATTGGAAAGTTAGATAGATTGAGATCAACTTGTGCTTATTGTACTGTATGCACAAGTAATCCATTTTAAAAGTAATACTGCCTCTGGCGGGGGGAAAACCAACAACCTGCCAATATTGCGAGTCCAGATTACTTTGTGCCAGGACGGAGGCGGTCATCTTATTTGTTTGTTTTCCTAGAGGTCTCCATTGCGTTTTGAAGTTTCCGTATTCTCCCATTTTGCTCATAAATGAGGCATGAAGCCATACTCGGTGTTTTGTCACGTAAGTGGGGATTTGCAGGGAATGAAATCCCGCCACAGAGATTACCGAGACTAATATCACCTTGCGATCTCCTTTTATTAGCTCCATTACATCCTCCGGATTCTGACCTTGTTTCGGCATTGACTGCAGCTCTTACATGGTCGTTTTATCTGCCCATTGGGGACAGGATGGAGCAGAAGGGGAAAGGGTTGAATCACAGACAGCGTGAATGAATGAGGAGATGAATTGCACGTTATCTTCCCCCTGCCTATTCAGCGTGTGATTGGGGAGGCGATAATGTCGACAAACAGAAGGGTGTAGCCTGCGCGGGCGGATTACAGTCGACTAAAAGAACGAGAGAAGATGCATTGGATAAAACATGAATCCGGTATTAGAACTGCTCCTCCACTCGGACACGTCTCTCGCTTTGGGTATATTAGGAAAATTGTTTACACAACTAAAATCAGAAAACTTTGGCTGTCCATTTACACAACAACTGTGTTTTGGGGAACTGGAAATGCGAACTTTTTTGAGCGGTTTTAAAACACATTTTTTCGTAAACTACAAAAACATGAATTTGTTAATGTATTACGTGTTCGGTCTATAGGCTTGTAGTTACTTTACAAAGTGACATTGCCATCTACTGGCCTGGCTACATTATACAGCGTTTTTAGTAATTTTTCGCGGATATGTGTGAGTGGGATCGTTTTGACAACGTTGCCGTCTGTACTTGAAAAACACAAAGGAAAAACATTTCCATTCTCGAAGACAATAACGTTAGCATTTAGATAAAGCGTCGGTACTTAAAGACAACAAAATTGAGTTTCTTAAAAAAATTACCTTGTTGGGATTTACACTGAAAAAAAATGGTGAAAAAGAATTTTCACTTGAAAATACAAAATAATACGAAAATCACAAATAATTACAAAGAAACGGCAAATTACATGTTGAATTAATCATGCCAATTAGAAAAAAAAAATATTTCAATGCTTTTGCATTGCTAATGCCATTTTGCATTTAATGCCAACTTGCTAATGTGTCACTTTACAAAAGTCGTTAATCAGCATTGCTAATGCCATTTTTGTGTGGCTTTTCATTAGGGATGTGCACGAATATTCGAATTTTTGAATATTCGATGTGTAATTATTATTCGAAAAATAAAATACTATTCGAATTTTACTGGCCGTAAATGCCTATAGTATCCAGCTGCAGACCCGCAGCACCACCAGTTTCAGAACCCCAGCGCCAGAACCGGAAGTAAGAGGCGGAGCTTACGTTCTAACACCAGCGCCAGGACCGGAAGTGAGGGGCGGAGCTTACGTTCTAAACCGAGTAAGGCCACCTAACGTTTTGGAGCGTAATTTGCTTAGACACGAAACGGCATTATTACACACGAAATGTCATACTTTATACTTATTATAATGATACATTAAGGTATAGTGCCATAACCATTTTAAAACATTGATTTTGTGTAATATAATTGTATATAGTTATCCGTTTCATTGTTTTATGAGAGTTACTTCCTGATCATGATGGTGAAAAATAATGCTTGAAACTTATGGGGATTTTATATAAAATATACTTTATTTCACAAGAACATGTGCAGCATGCATTTTTCTTTATGTAAAATAATGTCAAAAATCTCAAAAAAGAGAGAAAATTCGGCATTGTTTTAAAAGAAACAATAAAAATGTACCGTAAAACTTCAAATAATAGCCGAGTCCCAAATAGACGATTGTCTCTTTTACACGCCTGGTGTGGCTGCAGGTTTGGGTAAATAAAGGCCAGTCTCAAATAGAGGTAAAATAGAAATAAAAATAACCATGCTTGTGTCATTGTCAATACCATTCCGCCCCTCCCTCACTTCCGGTTCTGGCGCTGGGGTTCTGAAAACTGGTGGTGCTGCGGGTCTGCAGCTGGATATATCTCGTAAATGCAGTGAATCCATGATAAATCCCATTCCCAAGCACTAACTCGCAATTATAATTAAATGCACTGGGTGGCGCTGTGGAGTGTGTTAACAATTTGTGTGTATTTGATCACATAATGTTGTCGTCTGCCTCGCGAAGTTTGGAATTAGGCTACTTGAAAATGATCTTACTAAATGGAATTACTTTTGATCAAATTAATTAATTAATCTAAATTATAACATTATCACCACAATGAGAAATCACATGAAATCCAAACAGTCGACTGAGGAAAGACAGCTGTCCATCACTGCATCACGACTGCAGGTAAGCGCAGCTGGACCCCGCGTGATCCGAAATGATAACTTATCTTATAGCAAAATGAGACATATACTTCCTTTGAGTTTCATTGAGGGAGACAGATTTAAGAACAGAAAACGCAAAGTGCTGTTAGAAACTTAGAACACCGTTATCTTTGTGTCTCTGAAACGTCTGTCAGCAAAGCGCCTTTTCTCACTCGAGCATAAACTGCTGGCGGCGCCCCAGTGGATATTATTGTTTTTCTCAATATAACCGTGAAACAATATAAACACGATAATCATATGCTGTGTGTTTGTACGTTCTGTACGATATCTGGCGCAATCGCTTTATTAGGCGTTTTTTTTTTCGTTCGCGCTGCTTGAGCATTCTTTTATTAATGCTTTTGTTTTTTATATTTTTTTGTTTACACATTGGCCTACTGTTTAATGTTTTCAACTAAAATAAAACTTTAACATATATTGTAAGCTTGTTGTGTATATTGCCTAATTGTAAGCTTGTTCAGAAATGGTAACAAAAACGTAATAAAAAAAAATAAAAAAATAACGTCTTTTTCGTTAAACGTCATTTAAATAAACGAATATTCGAATATTCGATTTTTATGAGCCCGAATATTCGAATGCAATATTTTAGAAAAATGTCCATCCCTACTTTTCATCTGCCTTTTTACCTTTTAATAAGTGTGCATGAAATAAGTGCACTGCACAAACTCTCGAACAGAGTCCGCAGCCTTCAAGCGCAGCTAATAAGCTAAGAGGGCCTGTACATTGTAAATCACTGTGCTCATGTTCTTCTGAATAGTCGTCAGAGAGAGACGTGCTAGTAATTCGTAGCAGAGGGCAGCCTTGTTTGAGTTTAGCGCGACAGGCTTTGAAAGTGATGGATGGCCATCTTTCTCTTTGTTTATCTCTGCAGATATCTAAATTTAAAAAGCATGAAAGCAGGAGAAAGATCTGAGAAATCAAACTAAATTTATTCAGCCGGAGATCCGAAGGTCAAGCAAACACGTTTTTGTGTGTGCGTGTGTGTCGGGCCCCATGATTCAATTACTAGATGTTTTGAGAAAGGATTGCTCATAGGCAGACGTATCATGGAGTACATTTTATCTTATGAAGTGCAAAAGAATTGAGGCATGATAAGAATATTACTTGTATGAATAAAACAGATCACAGACTGTTGTTTTTGGAGCTTTTGTAAGAGGTTCTCAATCGATGTGGACAGGAGGTTTCATATTTCAGTTCATGGATCTTCACTTGGATCCTGTTCCTGTGGCTTTCTGCTGTGTAGCTCCGCCCACTCCGGAATCTCATTGGTCCAAAATCCTGCTATGCATAAAACATTAACCAGCTTCTGATTGGTTGTGATTGTTGTGCATTAGTCTCCTGGTTATTGAGGAGAGACCATCACTTTTTTTGTGTGTATATATGTGTGTGTATTTATATGATTGTTTGTCCTTATCTTTAATAAAAAAAATAAGTATAATAATTACCTTGGAATTAGTACTGTGTATACGATAAGAAAACAAGTCAAATGATTAATCTTTTTTTTTTTTTCAAATAATGATTTTGTTTGTTTTATATTTTAAGCGTTTATTTTTTTGTTCTTATCTTTAATAAATAAACCAAATAATATACTAATTACCTTGGATTTACCATGTGTATGTGGTAAATAATCAGTCAGTTAATTAACTTTTTAAAATGGCTTTAAAACATTTTTTTATTTGTGTTTAATTGTTTTTTCTAATGTTTAATAAATAAACACATATAATAAATACCCTGGATTTAGTTTGTACCATGTGTATATGATAAAAAAGTCAGTCAGTTCCAGTATTTCAGATTCCCGTGTGTTTTTTTTTAGTGTGTTTTCCCCGTTAATGATGACTGCAATGTCTCCTGACAGGAGTTTTAAACACAAGACGAGCGAAATCAGCAATGAACCCTATAAAATCAGCATGCATTCGTGTCCACGGAGCGTTCGCAGGCATCCGAAAAAGAGCGTATCGATTTCCGTGCCAAACATGCATCGCACGCACGCACACACACACACACACACACACACATTCACTCTCAGGAGTAGGAGTGTTTGGCAGCTCTCGATGAGATGCATGCGGCAGCTCAACATCAGAGAGACTCCTGGCTTTGTGTCTGCGCTCCCGCAGTTCACGGGGTGAGGAGAGACTCGGCTGCTCGTGTGGAGGAGGGTGGCATGTATGTGGAAGCCGTGTATTAATAATCTCTTGCTCCATAGATTCACCGTAGGCTTAATCTCGCCGGTACGTGCTGCGTTTTAGAGGTCAGAGCCAGACGCTCGGCTTCTGAAGGCCTGCGTTTCTGCTTGGGCTCCGTCTCCAAACCTGCTGAGACGGCATCTGAACCTCTGATTCTTTTCAGGATTCATGTCTACATCCAATGTTTCTTTCACATCATCTGCTATTTTGTATTTAAAGGGGTGGCATAATGCCCTCTTCACAAGATGTGAAATATGTCTTTGATGTCCTCAGATTGTGTGTGTGAAGTTTTAGCTCAAAATACCCCACAGATATTGTTATATAGCATGTTAAAATTGTCCCTTTTTCAGGGTGAGCAAAAACGCACCCTTTTGTGTCTGTCCCTTTAAATGCAAATGAGCTGCCGGCACAGGGGGCGGAGCTACAAGAGCTCGTGTCCTTTTACCTCACACACGCACGCACTGAAAATTTCTAAAAGTTTTAGCCTTTTATGTTCAAACCGGAGTCGGACAATGAAGAGACTCAAGAAGAAGTGAAACATGTAGAAGCAACAGGACATTTCTGATCGGTTAGTTGATGAATTTATGTTGCTGATGTGGAGTTATCTTCTAGTCATTGATTAGCATATTCTGTCTTGATAATCTATAAATTGTGTCCCGGGGGCGGGGATTATGTCAATTTTAGGGTTTGTGATGCCACTAACCCTGGAGGAAGCTCATTGTAGTCTCTACCAGCCGTTTGTTGTAGTCCTTAAAAAGCGATTTCTGTAAAAGCAAATCTCTCGCTTTGCTTTGAACTTTGAGCATTGTAACTTTGTGTAATGTTGCTGTTTAAGCATAAACATCACACGAACTAAAGTTAGAAAATTGAAATCATAATCAACCACCCCTTTAATATTTCTTTGTATAACGTCAGCAGTGTTTCCTCTAGGATTTTTTCCAGCCGTGGTGGCTGGCCCATTTCGCCAGGGGGAGGGGGCGTGGCCCATGACTGATATTCCCATTGACCACTGACCCTTACCCCAGGTGTTTAAACCTCCCCTAAGCATTATAACATGAAAGGCTCCAACAACAGCGGCAAAGCGATTATGTGCATCCCGTGCGCAGAATGATGCACTTGAAGCAACGTTAAGTCACAGCGCACAGCGCTTCGCATTGAAAAGTTCAAAGCACAAAGCGAAGAGATTATATCCATCTATGCTTAATGTATTATATGAGCCTTTTCTTTTAACCGTTTTAAATTTCAGTTTCAGTGCGCATGAAGAACAATTCATAGCGCTCTCTACTCCAGTGCTGTAACGTTAATCTAACAGACACCCGGGAGAAAGGAATATGATTTAGAAAGCGCTATAAACTCCAGTAAGATAGTCATTTTATGCTAACTATAGACTAGGGTTGCGGCGGTGAGGAAAATTTCCCACCGGTTAATCGACGTGTGACAACACCGGTAACCCCGGTGTCTCCGTGGGGGGCGGAGCGGTTAAATAGCTTTTAAATGCGTGCGCGTTATACTTTCACTTTCGAAATAAGCTTTTCTGTAATTTGACTCGTTCCCATCTCCACACGTGCTAAATGGAATCCGATGCTTGCTGATCTGTGACGTGACTGGCTCTTGGCACGCACTGCGCAGTTCAGTTTTTAATTATAATGTATGCTCTCTTCTGAACTAAATAATTGATCATTATTATTTTTAATTATTTCAAATAAATATTTTAGCAAAAAACGAATACTTTAAAAAAGTCAAGACATCGCGGTGTGACGGTGGGAAAGTGATGTCACCGGTGATGGGGCTTAAAACCGGTAACACCGTCAACACCATCTATCGCGGCAAGCCTACTATAGACCTTTATCTACAAATAATAATGTATAATAGTATAATAATGGGAACATTGATCTTGAAGAGAGTGTCATCGTGTTAGTCGTAACCGGACGCGACGCGCTGTTTGAATGCTGAATGGAGAATGACTGAGGAGAGATGAGTTTCCATGATCTTTAACTTAACGACTTTAAATATTCATTTTTACCTCACATTATGCTATTGAATGACTTTAGAAGTCTTGGAATATAGTGCGAAAACTTTATGGTGCTTTGCTGTACTTTTTTATGCCTTTAGCTTAACAATAACACAATAGTATGCACAATATCGGAGCTCACTGAGAAGCTGCAGCCATGGCGGGATGATTTTAGGTGTGGCGGCCCGCCACGGCAGAATGAATATAGCGGAAACACTGGTCAGGTTTTAATGATTTAATTACCACCTATTTTCTGGTACATTTCGGTATTCAGTGTTCATATGATCAAACACACCGGCCATTGCAGTGACTTCTGAGATTTACTGCCAGTTATGCATGAGACACTGTCTTGTGATCTGGCCCAAATGAGGTGTCTTAGAAGGTTTGGCTCTGGCCTATCGTGCGTCTAAACGCTGCAGCTCATAGTGGCGTTTGGAAGTCGTAGTGTGTGCTAGTTGGTGATATATGTGTAGTGGCAGAGGAATAGATCCACTCTCCCATGGGCGTCTAGCTTATTACAGTGTGACCAGTGAACAATGGCTGTATACGGTACATTTATCTATTTGTGTCCTCCGGCGATGTCCAGCGCCACATTCATCCGAGCGGCTCGGGATAAAGCTGAATCCACCCTACGCCGAGTCACACTCAATTATCAGAGAGCCGGCGATGCGCTCCGATATTCTGTCACCTCCTAATTAAAGGCGGTCTGCAGTTTTTCCTAAATAAAGTCAATGCCCGGATGAATCAATACACAGCCTCAGCAGGCACTTTCCACGAAATTGGGTTCTACCTTTTAAAAAGGCACTTTATTTTATTTTTCCGCAGGAAATCTTTCGGAAAATGTTGTTCTTAGGATGTCATTGATTTTAAAGGGTCCGCGTGATGTCACTTCCATGGTGTCACAGTTGTATCTAATAGTTCCTGCTCTGAAGAAACATGGGATTGGTGCCTTTATTGCTTAAAAACATAATGAGACCCCCATTTTAAAATGTAAATTATTCCTGTGATCAAAGCTGTATTTTCAGCATCATTACTCCAGTCTTCAGGTTCACATGATCCTTCAGAAATCACTCTAATATGATGATTTGATGCTCAAGAAACATTTATGATATAATGTATAATTTTTTCAGGATTCTTTGATGAATAGAATGTTCAGAAGAAAAAAAAATCAATAAATCAATACTTTTATTCAGCCAAGGATGCATTAAATTGATCAAAAGTTACAGTAAAGACATGTACAATGTGACAAAAGATTCTATTTCAAATAAATGAAATAGAACTTTCTATTCATCAAAGAATCCTGAAATCCTTATTTTAAATTGTCATAATATTTCACAATATTACAGTTTTTTGTTGTATTTGAAAAAAAAATACAGCCTAGTTGAGCATAAGAGACTTCTTTTAAAAACATTAAAGAATCTTGTTATTCATTTGAACGGCAGTGTGTGCGTCATGATAATTTAGGGCTGATTCGTGAGAGGTGTGTTACGACGACATGAAAGAGAGTCCACATGACCCAATGCTGTGTGTAGACTATAAGATGATGAAATGATCTGTTGGGATTCGTGTGTGTGTGTGTTGTTGTTGTTCATGCGTGTGCGTGTGTCGGTGAAGGCAACAGCGTGTGTGCTGGCGGGGAGCTCCGGTCGGTGTGGAATGAGGAGGCGAGCGTGTGAGTGTATGTGATGCACTCATATCCGCCGAAAAGAAGAAAAGGAAATGCAGAAAAAGATAATGAGTGGAAATAGAAATAGAAATCTCAGTGCATTATGAGTAAAAGTGGCCACAGAATACAAAAGGGCACATCCGAACTAGATTTGTACAGACGCTATACGGTTGCTAATGTGGTCAATAAGGTGTTGCTATGCGTTCAGAGACGTTTCTAGCAGTGGCTTAAAGGAGTAGTTCACTTCAGAAGGAAAATTTCCTGATGATTTACTCACCCCCACGTCATCCAAGATATTCATGTCTTTCTTTCTTCAGTCGAGAAGAAATGAAGGTTTTTGAGGAAAACATTCCAGGATTTTTCTCCATATAGTGACTTCAATGGGGTCCAACGGGTCGAAGGTCCAAATTGCAGTTTGCAGTTAAAAGTAGTTTTAAAAAGTTTTTTTATATATATATATATATAAATGGCCGCTGGTTTGTCTAGATCAGACTCTTATTCCTCGGCTGGATCGTGTCGAGACTTTGAAGCTGCACTGAAACTCACATCTGGACCTTCGACCCGTTGGACCCCATTGAAGTCTCTATATGGAGAAAATCCTGGAGTGTTTTCCTCAAAAACCTTCATTTCTTTTCCACTGAAGAAAGAAAGACATGAACATCTTGTATGATGTGGGGGTGAGTAAATCATCATGAAATGTTAATTCGGAAGTGAACTACTCCTTTAAATCAAAAGATCCTGATATTGTGGTTTCAATGGTATATGGATGGTGTCGTCTACCGTTGAGATGCACATGCCAGTTAAATGAATCCCAGCACTGCACTAGAGCCTAGACACATGCATTAGCAATCGCCTCAAATTGTGTGTCCCTGCAATTAATTTTCATTTCACTTCAGCTAGGTTCGTATTTTCTTTGCTAAAAAGGTTAGCTTCACCAAAACAACAAGATCAGGGTGTCTTATGACTCAAACACGGGGCTTTGATAACTCAGATGGTGGCATGCTTGTAATTTGCTCAAGCTAATATTATTAACGTCTAAGTGTCTAGTGAACAACATCTCTGTTAGCCAAAGGTTTGCGGCGCTCTTTCAGATTTCAAATAAGGAAGCATCCCAAGTATGTTTCGTGTTGTTTGGCGTCTTTAATGTTGCTATTTCTTCCCATCTGAGACCGGCGTTTGATGTCCGTTGCCATGTTGTGAGAAGCTCCATGCGGGACATCTGAATCTTCCCGCCGGAAAGTTCCAACAACTCTGAAAAGCAGCATGGTGACTTCCTAAACATCTGTGTGGGCAAAGTGAAAATTTGGGGATCGTTGTGCTCAGCTGGAAAAAGTCAAACTAGCCAGAAAAATGTGCTATTTATAAAAGTCTAGAGCTAAACTACCTATTATTATGGTAAGAATGTTGTAACTTCCCAAGGCTACTATTAAAATAATTTATGATTAGTACAGGTGTCCCACTGGGTTATGTCCTTGGCCCTATTGTTTTGCACTTGAAGTGAAATTACAGTGGCTTCTACAAATCAAGCACTACTAGTGATGTTTTATTTATTTATTTATTGTGAAGAGAAATACCCCTAGTGTATGTGTTCACTAAAAACATCCAGCATAATGGTAATAATTGTGCGTCTAGTGGAGCTGCTCAAGGAGGGCTATTGATTTTCTTCCACTCTCTCCGGCTTGTTTTTCTTTATTTTGCCTTTGGATTCCAGCTTGGTGCGGTCGGATCTTTCACAACCCGTCGTGAGGTTTCCTCCTGCTTCTTGGATGCCGTTCAAGCTGGAAAATAGTAACAGAAGTGAAATTCGATTACGGTGACAGAAAGGATGCTCATTTAAAAGGCATGAAAGTAGCTATCATCAATGGATTGCTTTGTCCTAGAAGAGGTGGATTTTTTCAAAGATATGAGAAGGGTGCTGCTTTAAACACAGACATGCTTGTGGTACATGCATGTATTTTTATTTATAGTCAGGGACTTTTTTTTCCTGATTTGAAGACCTAAGTATGTGTACTCTTTTTGTGAGATTAGGATTAAGCCATTTTTTGCTCTGATTTTTTTGCAGGTTGCAGTTAAATTAAATGTTTCTGAATTAAACCATGAAGCATAAAGGTTGTAGTAACAACTCAATATGTGTATTTGTACATTAATTCACCTCATAACAACAAAAATGGTGAATAGTTAAGTTCTTTTAATGTTATTTTATTTAATGCTATTTATTTAGTTTTATTTAAAATACACCTCATAATCCAATCTGGAACATTTGGTTTTAGTTCTTACATTTTATTTTATATTGTTTTATTTTATGGGCCTGGCTAATTTTGAAGGATTGACCTCATTTTATTTTTCACGTCTACTCCTTCCTGGCATCAGAATGGCAGTTATGAGCTTCATTCGGGTTTTCAGATGATAAATATCAAAGACGGCTGACATTTGCCCTCTTAAATTCAGTTAGCAATGAGCAACAGTACGGATAAGCCCGGCAGCTGAATATTAATCTCTTTCCAGTGAATGTGATCAGAATCACTTTGCTTTTAAAGTCATCAGAACGTAGAGACATGTTGTCTGGATTACTGCAAATTAAGAACCGTAGTACAAAATTCAGCTGACTATCGGGGCAGACAGAGCAAATGTGAAATTGAAAAGTGCTAAATCCGACTATTATAAAAGGGTACAAACCTTTGTCATTGGAGCCGTGGTTATTATTCCAGGCATGTTGATCTGTGGTGCTGGTTTGGGAAATGCAGATTCAGTTTTGGCAATCTTCATGCTTCGTTCCATTTTCCAGTGGTCCTGTCCTTTCACTAGTAGCAAAAGTTCACAAATCCTTTGTCTTCTCAACAGACAAGTCAAGGTACATGGAAGTCAAGTGTGTCATGGAAATATCTAAAGTGCCTCATGCATATTTCATCTAGACGAGTGTCTGAGATGGAGTTTGTGAGTATTCGTGAGTGTGTAAGGGTTTTGTCCAGCTCAAGTATAGATTTCTGTCATGGTCTCCTCTTTGGACAGACAAAGATTCGCTGTAGCTCAGCTGACGTTAGGGGCTTTAGAAGACATCCAGTTACCCACAGAAATACCAAAGTAACAGAATTGATGCTAGTTGAAAAAAGAGTTTGTGGTCGTTCATGTGTTTGCCATTGTGATATTATAGCCAAAGGTGATAACTTGCTCTGGAACTTTTTGGCTGACGTCAAGAATCAAGTTTTCAACCCCTTCCCTATAACCGTCTGACTCTATTCTGGTATGTTAACATTTTTCACAATCTAATCAATTCCAGATGGTTAAAAACATGTCTGCCCTACATTGCCTTTGTAAAATATTCAAATAGTTCAGAAACGCATTAGTTAAGCTGAAATGATGTCTCATATTGATGGTACCTTGGAAAGTTAGTATACAATTTTTGGTTGGTCTCATTAAAATAGTTTGCCAGGGTGTCTTAGATGTATCTGTCCTAAAACATAACCGCTTTGGTTTCTTGTACCCCAACAGGGCAATTCCCAGCTCATGTTTGTTGAGCCACAGCCCAGGATCCATTGTTTACAAGATGCTCAATTGTACCGTGGAGTCATTAATCAGTTTGGGGCCCAGTTGCCTCAGAGTTATTTTTATCTCACAGCAGGCTCTAGAGTTCTTTCAGGGCAACCCTGCTTTTTATTCTAGACGCCCCTCCAGCACTACTGCCAACTTTACCGCCAGGCCTGTCTATAAATACATTCACCTCTTCTTAGAGGCTTTGAAGTCCCCATTCATGCTTCTTATGTGTCCCTTCAACTTCTGAATCCAACGGCAGACAGGTAGTCATGCACCCCCCTCTCTTTCCAGAGTTGTGTGGGTCACAGGGAATGGAAGGATTACTCCCATGATGGACAGTTAAAAAGTGCAATTGCCAAGTTGGCGACGAGGGGCGGTTATAAACAACCCTTCCACATGGATTTTTCTCTGTTGTCGCCATGGAGAGTGCCGACTCACCCGACCTTTGACCGAACACTTGACTGAAACCAGACTGCAAGTCTGAACATGTGGGCGGAGTTTCAGCAACCTCCCATAAACTCTATTAGAAACATAATTCTCTCCTATATGAATATGCTGTAAATTGTAGAAAATATTTCCCAGAATAGCTGACAGCCACTCCACGTCCCCATGTTTTTTTTTCTACTTCCACCCCATCAGCTCAGTGTCAGACCAAGTTCTCCACAGTCACGGGGCTAAAAGTGAGTTTTCCCAGTCCGTCTATTTTTAGCCTTCGCCTCGGGTGGAGATGAAACAGGAGCTGAAGGAATAGGAGGAATTTGGGTTTTTCAAGAGGCCATCATTTCAGTTTTTTTCTTTCCCTTAATCTGCCAATACATGTCTATTGTTTTCATTTTAGCCACTGCTAAAACTGCCAATTCCTTCGACCACGGAATTCCCAGAAAATGGTGACTACTTTCTCCTTGTGGAATGCACAATCTAGCTGGAGCATCTACCTGTTTGTTAAGCTGTTTTGAATTCCCACATCAGGCTAGACAGTTTTGTCAGGGGTTGTATCCTGTGTAGTTGAAAGCTGAATGTCAGTGAGGCCTTCTTTAATTTGCAAGGTTGCATGTTCTTACCTGTAAGACTCCTTTCCTTGTAACCTTTCATAAACAACCATGGTTTGTATGTATTAATTTCGTTTTTATCAATCAATGTTGTCTCGAGTCCTAGGGAGATTCTATCCGCCACTCCTGTCTGTGCTGAATGTGAAGTGAGCCACTTGACTTGCAAATGGATGCAAACATGAGTGGCGTATCACGCTCGAGTAACTGAAGAAGGATCGGTGACACTTCCCATAGGCAAAGATTTATTGGTGGCTCCCGCCTCTCCAGAGAACGATTCAGCCATCCCCCTTTCATTCTGTATGTGTGTAACCTGCAGACTCCCACCTCAGGATTTAATGGAACTTCCGGGAGACTTGCCATTCATGGTACAGCGACTGTTACGCTGCTCTCAACAGCGGCCTTAATTGCTTTCAACACGGTGGCCGTTTAGTTAAAACAAGCTTGCTGTCAGGGAACATCCAAGTAAATTCGACCGCAAGGCTCCCTGAAACATCTCATGCAGACTAATCTCCGCCACCGCATTGCCACCTTCTTGAACCCACAGTAAAATCCCAAGCAAGGAGTCTTAGATTATCTTTTAGGTCCAGGGAGTCGATGATGAAATAACTGTGTTAAGCTAGCGTTAAACTTCCAAATCAAGACTCCCCGCCTCAGCAACACACACTAGCCTAAATGAAAGGCAAAGTGACATGTGAATGCCAAGTATGGTAGCCCATACTCAGAATTTGTCCTCTGCATTTAACCCATCCAAGTTAGTGGATACACACGGAGCAGTGGGCAGACATTTTGCTGTGGCGCCTGGGGAGCGATTGGGGGTTTTGGTGCCTTTCTCAAGGGCACCTCAGTCGTTTACAGCCAGTTTTAAGAACCGAACCTGCAACCTTCGGGTTACCAGTCTGACTCTAACCATTAGGACATGACTGCTCCAAATGGATCTATGCAGCTTGGACCGTCTGTTTGACATTGATACCTCTCAGTACATAATTGATATTCACCTGTCTCCTCTTAGACGACAGTTAGATTAAGGTTAAAACCGGAGGGTTTCAAAATGCCATCCGTAGGTTTATAGGCAGAAGGTTGGAATGGCAAATCAGCTGAGATTGTCACTGTAATGAATTCATCCCCGGCTGTAAAACCTCTCTCCATACATTGACCTGCTCTTTAAAGGTTAGCGTACAGCCTCCTTCCAAGGCTACGTAGCCACCGTTAAGCGCACCACGCACATATTGTTGTCATTGCTGTAGCTTGCTCCAACTAGCCTGATTGTCCCCATTATATTGTGTTTATGAAAAGATATTTCTCTCACAGTGGTTGCTGATTAGCTAGCTAATTGTAAGCGGCATAAAGGGAGGCCGGGCTCAGACGTTGGCATGCGGAGAGCTGCGCTTAACAGTTCCACTCCCACACTCTCATTAAAATACCATTCAGAGTCTGGATATTTATTTTAGCTGTGGAATGCTGGGAAGGGGGCTGCCTAGCGCAGGGAGGAAAGGTAGTTTATGTCGGCCGAATGGCTATTCCGCATGGACACGGAATGTGGGATTTGGCTTTCGCAAAGCCTCTTCTGCAACGAAAATTATCTGTGCTGCAAGCTAATAAGAGTGGAGAGTAAACGAAAGCCTCATACTTCGTCATTTTGGTGAGGGTGCTAATCTCTGAGAGGCTTTCTTTGCTAACACAAGTCTGTCTTAGCACCACCCCAGCAAACACAGAACGTTCCCCTAACGTTCCCGAATGGTCCCATGGGGTTATTTTTTTTGGGAACCAAACAAGAACGTTATAGGAATATTATACCATGTAGGTTATTTTTAGGTTTCATTTTTATAACGTAAGGAGAACGTTCCGGGAACGTTCCCCTAACCTAGAGGGAAAGTTCTAGGAATGTTCTGGGAACCAAAAACTAACGTTCCCAGAACCTAAATTTGTTTGCTGGGACCGTGGTCCTGTTCATCACAGAAACAAATATGTGAATTATACAATGACTCTCAGGGGTGGTCAGCTTTTTTCAACCACAGTTTAGCACAGTTTTCTAGCGTAGTTTAGCACAGTTTTCTACAACAGTTTAGTGCAGTTTTCTAGCAGTTTAGCTCAGTTTTCAGATGACTTGTATTAAAAATCTTATTTATGTCTTGTTATGACTCTCTTGCAGAGGGTGGATAAGATGCAATTCTTGGATGTTTCCCTGGCTGTTTTGTTGTTGTTGTTGTTGTTGTTTTTTGGTGGAAAATAGTTTTTTTGAAACGGCCACATTTTGTCTGTTTTCTTCAACAACCCATCAGGCCTCTTTTGTGCCTTCCGTTTGTTTGCTTATAACGTATTGTGTCTCTGTGACTGCCTTTCAATCGTGTGTGAGACCGAGAACCCCCATTTACCGATTGAAGATTGTTTTCTCTAGCCGAGTGGTGGTTGAGTGAGAAATCTGGAGCGAGGGATGAGGAATGAGAGGGAGAGCGAGTGGGAGAATGTCAGAAAGTCAGGGCAGATGGACAAAAGGGCTAGTGTTATCGGCCCCAGTAGATCGGCCCCCAGAATGCCACAGCTGGTTCACATTTCCACGGGGAGCGATGGCGAACGGCTGCACTCCACTCTTACTGACCCCATCCTTTTCTCTCACACACATACTAAATCTAGCTCTTAGCACACACTCGCCAAGCTATGTTGCAGCACAGACACTGGCAATGTTCAGAATGGCATACTTGCTTACTCCTGACTAAAAGCTGTGCTGTATATACTGTGTACTGCATACTACATCCTTGTTTTTTTTTAAATAGCATGTTCGAAATTTTATACTAGCTTACCCCTTATTAAAATTTGTGCTGATATACTGTGTACTGGATACTACATCCGATTTGTTTTAAAATAGCATGTTTGAAATGAAATGAAATGATAGTGTTCATGTTACTAAAAATTGTGCTCTATAAACTGTGTACTGCATACTACATACTATTTTTTAAATAGCATGTTCGAAATGGAATACTAGCTTACTCGTTACTAAAATAAAAATTGTGTTGTGTATATACTGAGTATTGCATACTACATCCTATTTTATTGCAATTTTTGGCATTACAGGAATAATGCAGATGAATAGAAAAGAACAAAGGGAGAAAGCACATCACAAGGGAAACATGAAACCTCCACCTGAATCCCACATGTTTTTATTTTTAAATAGCATGTTCAAATTCGAATACTAGCGTACATGTTACTAAAAATTGTTCTGTAAAAACTATATACTGCATACTAGTTTTTTTTAAACAGCATGTATATATACTGTGTACCGCATACTACATCCTTTTTTTTAAATATCATGTTCGAAATGGAATACTAGCTTACATGTTACTAAAAATTGTGCTGTAAACTGTGTACTGCATACTACATATTTTTTAAAATAGCTTGTTCGAAGTGGAATACTAGTTTCTTAAAATAGCATGTGAAACAGAAGTTATTCTGCAGTAATTGCTGTATGCTGCACTGTTGACACTTGCTCGTTACGTTGAAGTGGGACATAAACTAAAAAAAAGCATTTTAAATCCATATTATGTGTCTGAAATGTGTTGAAATGGGTCAAGAAAGAGACGTTAAAAATGGTGGCTGATATTGCTTCTACAGTATGCACACTATAGTTTACATGCACAGTATTCTATTATGAACTTTCCCCTCCCTATTTCCTCAGTAATTCTGTGTTCTAGTAGCTGCGAGACCAAATCAAAGGCAAATTGAGCCTCAAATAAAACTTAATTTTGGAGATCTAACAGTGCATTGTGACAGTTTATTGGGTAAAATTAGAGGAAGGTTGAGTTTATTGGCTGTGCAATATGTGAATGTTCTTGAGCGTTTTTGTAGTGGCGCCTCACATTCATCCCTCTAAAGGGTCTTGCACATGCCGAAAGCTACCCATAATTTGGTCCGTCGGGCAGCACCTTTGTTTTCCGAGTGTATTTGTTCTAGTCTATCATCTTTACGTGACTCCAGCCAAATCTGTTTTCATCCAGATCCAACATGTACTCCCTGCTTGTGTGTAAGCAACCCCCTCCCGTGTGCTTCCGGGGAATAGCTTGCTCTAGTAAACAGGGCTCCCCGCGCTGTTTCTCTCATGTGTGTACCATACATGAGCTTATTCAATCCCACTCTATAATCCCCAATGCCTGTCTGTTTGGCCCCTCGGGCCTTGTTACCATTTACACTTGCTCCACGCACACGGCCGCACAATTCTTGTTGCCCCTGCTTTAGGAGAGGAAGAGAGAATGTTTTCCATGCACAAAGCTGTGGTTATATATTATGTTTTATAAATGTAGGGTTGTGAAACGATTAATCGCATCCAAAATAAAAGTTTGTGTTTACATAATAAATGTGCGTGTACTGTGTATAATTATTTTGTATATATAAATACACACACATGCATGTATATATTTAAGAAAAATGTGTTATTTATATATTATATATTTATATATATAATATAAATTATGTATAAATATCGATACCGTATATTAGGGTTGCGGCGGTGAGAAAAATTTCCCACCGGTTAATCGACGTGTGACAACATCGGTAATCCCGGTGTCACCGTGGGGGGCGGGGGGGTTAAATAGCTTTTAAATGCGTGCGCGTTATACTTTCACTTTCGAAATAAGCTTTTCTGTAATTTGACTCGTTCTCATCTCCACACGTGCTAAATGGAATCCGATGCTTGCTGATCTGTGACGTGACTGGCTCTTGGCACGCACTGCGCAGTTCAGTTTTTAATTATAATGTATGCTCTCTTCTGAACTAAATAATTGATCATTATTATTTTTAATTAATTCAAATAAATATTTTAGCAAAAACGAATACTTTAAAAAAGTCAAGACATCGCGGTGTCATGGTGGGAAAGTGATGTCACCGGTGATGGGGCTTAAAACCAGTAACACCGTCAACACCGTCTATCGCGGCAAGCCTACCGTATATATGCAAATGTTTCTTAAATATATACATGCATATGTGTGTATTTATATATATAAAATAATTATACACAGTACACACACATATATTATGTAAACACAAACTTTTATTTTGGATGCGATTAATTGTGATTCATCGTTTCACAGCCCTAATATATGTGCGTGTGTGTTTAAAATAAAAAACAAGATGACTTGAGAAGCAAATTTACATTTTGTTTATTATTAATCATAATATTGATACTAACCTTGCATTAAGAATGTTAATGTTTTTGTCCGTGTGTGTGTGTGTGTATATAGGACATAACATATTTGTTCATTATTATTATTTTTTATTTGTCTACAGATGTGGCCTACTTTTTACAAGCATATGTCTGCTGTGGTGTTGTGGTTGTTGTTGTTATAAAACACAAGACCTTTGTTCGATTTGGTTTGCGGAGTCTGTCTGGAGCTCACGTTTTCACCATGGGAATATGCTCAAGGTTGCTAGGTTTGGGAGAAAGCATCTCCCTTAGCAAGGTATGCTGAGGAAAGTTTTCCTGGACTTGATATCATTTCTAAAGCACTCTGGAAACTCAACAAAGCGGAGAAAATACATTTTTGGAAAAGACGTCTGCTTCTATTATAGACAGAACTGGACAGCAGTAATGAGACTCGGCTTGCATATATTCTGCATAAGCATGAGCATTTCATAGTAAAACACAATCACTTATTCTCTCATTCTTCCCAACACGCACGCAGGCAGGCAGGCAGTTCTTCCCTAGAGATGGCAGATCCGAGCGAGCCATATGGAGCTGGCTGTATCTTGCTGGGCACGCCTGACGAAAGCCGAACAGCTTGGGCTGTACTGGAATGACAGCCTTCAGTTTTTTTTTTTTTTTTACCAGGTTTTCCGAAAACCTGCTTCTTTTGCTCTCTCTTACCCTCTTCATTTTTCACAGTACTTTCTCCCCCATCCTCTTCATAACTAAACAGATGGAATGAAGGACTAGCATCACATATTTAGCAAGCAAACGCACTTATCTCCCGACAGCTCCATCCTGGCTTAACAATCTGCCTACATTCAAGCACCTCGCTAAATGATGCCACATAACCTCCCTTAGCTGTTGTTTCAGAGGGTCTAGAGCACACATATCAGGTGCACGAAGGTTTTACCGCCTCAGTTTCCCTCAGAGGAATAGATGGGAATAGCAATAACAAAAGAGTGTACCCCTTGAACACAACCTTCTCCTTTTGAGGAAGCCATTGCTTTGAGCTAGCATGCGGCAGATGCCAAAATAAAGACATAAAAATAAAGACAACGTGAGGTTGTGTTGTCCTTTTGCGTTTCATTCCTTCCTAGCACAGTTGGAGGCCTAACACTTGATGTGTTCAGCTCTTCTTCGGCACCTCCTCCTACATGTTTCTCCGTAATCAGCAGACGCAACGCACCAGGTGGCTGGACCGGAGAGACCGGGAGAAAAGAGCGTCACAGCTTCTTAATTTAAAGTATTCAAATTCCTTGCGAGTGATTTTGATTAAGTCGGCCCACACAGTCCCGTTCACGCTCAGCAGGTACTAACGAGACTTGGGCGGTGTGAATGAGAAGGGGGGGTTCCTAGAGAGTAATGAACGGAAAAGCTCTCTGCTTCCTTGTACACACAAAGAAACTCTTACTCAAAGTATCGATATTAGGTTCGAAACTAAAGTAGCTGTATCTAAGTTAAGAATCAGAGTCTATTTGTCCACATCTGATTGGAGATCTCATGAGAGCTTAGAGTGTACCTTAGCTAATAGTAGGATCTCTAACAAGTCATCGAACCTATAGTATTGGATTTGCGTTCCCACAATTGCACGGTTTCGGTCAGCGCTGCCAATTGTTACAGTAATGAAATATTGATTGTTGTATAATCAGCCCGACTTGCTTGCGGGAAAACGTCCCTCTGTCAATTCCCTCAACCTATCACTGTTATCGATTCATTGGATTGACCTCATTGTGTTCTCTCTCATTCTCCGTCCTTCCCAGAGCAAGTAAAGATTTACTCGGCTCGTTTTCCCTCCCTTATTTAGACCCGTTGTTCCATGAACGCGAGTCAATTGAGCATTGTTGATGGAGGGGTTCTGCGAGAGGGCAGAGCGAGGCTCCCGGTGTAGCACTGTCATCCTCTTACCTGTTCGTTCTGGGAATGTTTGTCATTTCTTTGACCGCTCGAACCCTCTGGACGAGCTGGAGACCGCAGGGCAGCTGATGCGCCACGACTGAGTCGAACTCCAGTGAGAGGTGCTGTCTCGCAGCTCAGAGGGACCTGTCAGATCCCTTTAGAGATAAAGAAATGAAGGCGCCTCTTGCGCTCATGCTGAGTACACCTCACACCACGCAGCGCTGACTTAACGCCTGATATGGTGTTAAAAAAGGCCAGTTGCCTGACATGAACGAGGTGCCTACAGGGTTGTTCATGGCACGCAATGCTGGCATCTTTTTATGCTGCGGTTAGTTATCGCGTGTAAGCGTAGGGGTTGAATGAATTTGTTTTCAATAGCCTTGCATCCCAGCATGTACACTGCCGTTCAAAAGTTTTGGATCGGTAATATTTTTAATGTTTTTAAAAGAAGTCTCTTCTGCTCATAAATGCTGCATCTATTTGATTAAAAATACAACAACAACAAAAAAACTGTAATAATGTGAAATATTATTATAATTTAAAACCGTTTTCTATGTGAATAAACAGTAAAGTGTACTTTATTCCTGTGATCAAAGCTGAATTTTCAGCATCATTACTCCAGTCTTCAGGTTCACATGATCCTTCAGAAATCATTATAATATGATGATTTGATGCTCAAGAAACATTTCTTATTATTATCAATGTTGAAAACAGTTATTTACATTTTTATTTCAGGATTCTTTGATGAATAGAAATTTCAAAAGAACAGCATTTATCTGAAATAGAAAGCTTTTGTAACATTAAACACCACCGTTCAAAAGTTTGGGGTCAGTAAGAATTTTTTTTATTACATTTTTTGGGGGGAAATAAATGAAAGAAATCAATACTTTTATTCATCAAGGATGAATTAAATTTATCAAAAGTTACAGTTAAGACATTTATAATGTTACAAAAGCTTCTATTTTAAATAAATGCTGTTCTTTTGAACTTTCTATTCATCAAAGAATCCTGTAAAAAAAATTATACAACTGTTTTCAACATCGATAATAATAATGAATGTTTTTTGAGCGTCATATTAGAGTGATTTCTGAAGGATCATGTGACACTGAAGACTGGAGTAATGATGCTGAAAATACAGCTTTGATCACAGGAATAAATTACAGCCTTGGTGAACATAAGAGACTCCTTTTAAAAACATTAAAAATCCTACCGATCCCAAACTTTTGAACGGCAGTGTATGTTTCCTAAGGGGGAGTGCAGGAATGCAGTGTGTTTAAAAAAGGGCCTTTACCAGCTGCTTGACCTCTCACCTTTGATCCCTCCTGCAGATCTTCAGTTGTCCGAAGAGGTAACTTATTTTTTTGGCTGGCAAGGGAAGGATTTGTTGGGCATAGGGATGCTCATTTCAGTTAATTTTCCTGACCGACAACCGCCACTCGTTATCCGAGTATTAACCGTTAACTGATAAGATTATAGTAGTGTTGTCAAAAAACTCGGTACTTCGGTACCAAGTCGGTACTAAAAAAATTAAACGGTTACGGTCCCAGCTTTTCTAGGTACCGAGTACCGGGTTAATCCGGTTCTTGATGCGCTGTCGGAAAGATGCAGAGGTGCGTACTCTTCATAAAAACACTCTGAGACACGGCGACCGGCGCTGCTAATGCGGTGGCTCTGAATCCACTTGTTGACAAGAAAGGAGGAAAGAGCCACATATGGAAATATTTTGAATTAGGCTAATGTCACGTTGCCATAAAGGGCCGTTCACACGTTTATATAGCGCGTTTTTTTTGCGCGTGCAAATTTCAAATGTAGGCGCGCGGCAAGCGCGCTCATAATAAAAGAGACGTGCGAGCTCGTCTTTCCAGGCTCGCCGCTGTTCATGGTTGCATAGCGGAGACACGGGAAAGCAAGCGCTTGTGGAAAGGAGAAAGCGGTGCGATGCGCTCTCCATGATGACGAGGAAGTATCAGAATTAACTGATTTCTAGCCCTTGCATTAGAAATCAGCTACAGGGTTCTCAAGCTTTGAAGACAGGCAAGAGTGACATTTTTGGATTAAATAAAAGTACAGTTAAGTCAAATAAAACATGTTTTATCTCCTGTATTGTTTGGTAACACTACAATAAGACACCATTCATTAATATTACTTAATGCAACATCAACACATTGAGTGAACAATATATTTTTACAACATTAGTTAATGTTTTTGAATGTCATTTAATACAAACACTTGATTGTTCATGTTTGTTCACTTCATTCATTGTGCATTAAATAATGTTAACAGATAAAACTTTTGATTTAAAAAATATATTAGTACATTTCTAAGTTAACCCCATGGAGAATAATTGCTACACTATATAACTGTTGTTTATTGTTAGGTAATTTTATCTAATGTTATCTAACAAATAGAATCTTATTGTAAATTGTTTTTAATACTACAGTTTCCATCTTTGTAACCGTGATATACACTTTAATATGTGTAAATTTAATCTAAATTAAGCTTTGGTACCGAAATTGGTACCGAGAACCGTGGATTTTCACTGGTATTGGTACCGAATACTGATATTTTGGTACCGTGACAACACTAGATTATAGTAGCCTATTGAATTAAATAAAAGTAAAATTGACGAGTGTCTGTGACCCGTTAAAAATACAAACCATTTTTTTTCACAGGTTTATTTTAACGTGCAAACAGCAGAACAGATCAACAACAGAACCCGGATTCACATCAAATGTTCACGCACTTGACAGTGACAACAGCGAAAAACAGAATAAAATAATATAAATAAAAAAACATAAAATAAGCCCACACTAAATATTTTTTTTTACTTAAAATAATTAACAAATTAAGATGACAAAAAGAAATCGCTGAATCCGTTTGAAGCTTTAAAAAAATCGCAAATTTTTTTTCCTCCAGACTTAGTTTTTTTGTCAAATAAAAATAGCAGGCTTTCCTCAGTCCACACAGTCTAGCTCTTATTTAAAAAAAGTAACATGTATACATGATGTGGGGTTAGTCTGGAGCGCAGCCGGTTGAGTTCGACCGGCGACAGAAAACACATGATCCGATGGCACAGATGTCCCGGGAACACAGAGATAACGTCTCGCTAGAGTGGCCAGCTTCGGGAAGCGACTTTCATTTGCTTGTGGATGTTTGTTTCGCAAGTGATATTGCATTGGACTTGTAACTACTGGTGTATTTTAATACCGTGTAGCAGATTTTGCAAGTAACTTCGTCTCACACAGCACTTCTTTTCGCTCGCTTCAGTTTGCTTGCTCAGTGAAATATGTCTGTAGGCGTGTTTGGTTGCGCGTGTCGCCGCGCCCCGTGAGTTACAAATATAGGCGATATAGTATTTTTTTTTTAGTATTTTTTTTTTAAACCATGCAGCAAAAAAAAAAAAAAAACCTACCCAAAAAAACAAACATTTTAACTGTTAAACCGTTTAACTGATGGTATTAATCGGTCAAATTTTTTACTTTCGGTTAACGGTTAAACGGTCAATATGAGCATCCCTAGTTGGGCATTGATTGAGGCATTTCTGATTCAACACAGTGTTAGTGCTAAGCCTCGGAGAACACTGCACGTCCTTCATGGTCTGTTTGTAAGGTCAAACTCCAACAATCACCTAGTGTTTCGATGCCTGTTTATGAGTGGTACTTTCATATGCAGACAGCGTAGTCTCTGTTTCCTCAATGGCTCGTTCAGGGACACATCAGAATCTCAGGCTGCCCAAGTTGAGGATAACTACCCCTCTACCCCATTCCTAGTGGGTATGTGGGGTCACCTGACCTTTGACCCCTACTCATGTTCTACAATTCCTCCCTTGTGCAGCATCTCAGAAGCCCAGTCAGCGAGTTTGGCAAAATGGGAAAGCGGGATTGTGGTAGAGCTCCCGGGACTCTGTTTGCCCTTCCTCCTCGCAGCTTGTATAATAGCCGTAAAAAGTGGCCAGTTGTTATTCTCAAACTGGGCTGGAGGGAGGTGACAGACAGGAGACACAAACCCAAACCTGGCCATCTGTTTTCTGTCTTCAACACATCTCACTCGCGTTCTCTCGGTTCAGCAAGCTGAGGGGAGGGAACCGCATCTACTCAGCCCAGTCATGAACCCAGGGACACTTACCTCACTCGCACACATTCGCGTCTGCCTCGGTGCATTTTCTCCCGAGGCTCCAGTCGCGGTCATAATGTGATTATACACTCCTGCACCCACTCACCACAGCGCTGTCATGTAATTACAGTGGTGAGGAGTCAACGTGCTTCAGCAAAATGGTTTTATTATGGTGAGTAAAGGGGTGAAAAAAGCTGAATTCCCCATTTGTTGCCACGGCCACCATTAGCGTGCTACTCCTCGCAAATTCGGAGCAGGCCCAATTGAGTGAGGCATGTATAAACAAGGTGATGATTTGACCCCAGGGTTGTTAATTAGCACAATGAAGTTATTTCAGTTAATGGGACTAGGGGGGCACTGGCATCCTTCAGAAAAGAGCTCTTAATCTGAACAGCTCCACTTGTGTAGTTCAGGTGCCATTTGTGCAAAATACAAACCCAACTACCTCTCAACACAGAGCAGGTTTGCTATTATGGTGCTGCTAACCTAGCATTTACACACAACAAAACTACCTGTGTTGTTCAGTTTAGTGCCCAAATACCAGAAAGCACTGAATCCCACCATCAATGCAAGACAGGAGAATGCATTCATGTTTAAATTCAATGGTTCCCACCACGAGAGCAGGATGTTTTCTGCAGCGTAAAGCACTAACATCTTGCCTGCGGCAGTGTGGTTACACCTAGCCTAAATAAATGCACAGTACTGAAATGCTAATGCAGCCCGTCCACCCCACCTCGGGCTTCGCCACCAATAACAGAGAGTGGCAGCATAATTGTCCACCTTTGAAAGAAACCATCCCATCCTCCTGAGCAGCAGCCGAATCATAGGATTCCCAAGTAACAATTTATTTACATTGATTTGAATGATTCCATACCGCAATCCCTTAGCATCTATGCATAGCAGCTATTTACCCATCTAAGAAAAGTATTCCAATTTCCAGGGGGCATCTGCGCTTAATGCAATTTTATTCCTCACTGGGGTCCCGAATATGAATACACGCCGATATTTCCGCCTCTAGGGTGGCCCTTGAAAAGATCTTACTTGAGTCTTAAAGGGCAAGAATTGCATGTAGATGGCTTGGCAAGAATCCAGAACCTAACGTCATTCTTCTTTCAAGGACTAATGCAGATCAGAGCCAGGCCAGGTTTGTAATTAAATTGCCTTTTCTGCTGTCAAAGACTCAATGACCTGTCTTTTAGACAATATGTCCTACACTGAAAATTAATAATATCCTACTGCGTAACAATGCTTGTCTCTCCAAATCAGTGCACTGATCAGGAAATTTAAGGGGGAATTTTGCAAACATTAAGGATTCTGAAAGTGCTGTGTTGACAAATTTCCTCAGTTTGGATGGGGCACATTGAAGGTTTGGCGTTTTAGTTCTTGCTATTGCTAATCGGTTGCAGGTAGTAGTGAGGGGAGGGGACATTATCACTATAGAGAGACTTTTATGATTCAAAAATGTACACATGACTGTCACTTTTAAATGTGAATATCTTCTAAAGGATTATTTTATCCCTGTTTAGGCAAGGCTAAAATGTGTAGCTAGTTGCTAAAAGAACTAAAATCCTCAAAGCTTTGACTTCATGCGAGTGCCGTGTTTGACTGCATTGCAGCATGTCTGTTCTTCTCACAGAAGTGAAAGGACTCTTGGATTTATCTTCTTGAAAGCGCAAAGGTCAAACGTGCCACCTGGTTTTCTCAGAATGACATATCAGCGTGAAGCACCGCTCGCTTTGTTCTGATGCGCACACATACACTCCCTCCGTTCTGCTTGTACTCAAGACTTGAGGATTATGTAACGCTGTTTGGAGAGGATATAGGAGAAAGACGTTTTCTTGGCAAAAGCCCTCTGCCTGGTTCTCTTGCCACCTCTTTTACCCACGCCACTGTTCTGAATCTTAAGTGGAAACAGTGCGACTCCTGCGCGTGTTATTTTTCATCAAACATTTCATCTCGGCTCTGCGGCACATCTGCAGCGCAGGGGAAAGCCGTAGATCATCTCGCTGCCACTGTAAACAAACACAAAGGCAGGAGGCTTTGGTCACAGAAGACGTTGCTGTCTTCTCTCTGTGTCTCTGTGAATTGCAGCCATGACGGCAATGGCAGGTGTGTGCCTTGAAATGAGAGGCAATCACCTGATAATGCTGTGATTGTTATGCATCTGTGTGGAGCATTAGAGAAAGAGAGGATAGAACTGGCAAAACATATTTACATAATTCTCCCACAAATACATGCAAATGCATATGATTACTCAATATTGGCACTGTGTATGGCGAGGCTTTAGGATGAATCTCACAAAATCTGTCAAGAACATGTCCTATTTATTCTTGTCACATGTCAAATTTAATCCTTTAAGTGGACCTATTATGCAAAAGTGACTTTTATATTCTTTTTGAACATAATTATGTGTCCACAGTGTTTGCACACAACCACCTTATTGTGGTAAAAATCCATCCTCTCTGTTTGTTTATTTCTCCATAAATATGAAAGTGTCTCAAAATGAGCCGTTAAGGAATGTGCTCCAATGTGACGTCACATCAGAACTGGCCCCGCCCACAACTGGTGACGGGATCTGCCCTATTAGCTTAGCTCCGCCCCTGAGTGAGCATTTAACAGCAGCATTCAAGTAAGAAATGTATTCTTATTAAATCTAAAGTTATTCAACCAAGAGCAGGGAGTAATTTTCTGTTTTTATTTTGTCGTTTGATTTATATTAACAGCATATTCAGCAGTGGTTATTGTATATTATGCTGCTTTCACTTTAATAAACATATCTAATATACACATGCGATTTCTTTCCCTGCTGTTTACATTCATAGACATAACCGACTGCGTTTGTGAACTTTGTGCGTTTTTGAAATAACCTTGTGTGTATTTTACAGTTTACTCGCAATAAGACACGAATAAGAAATTAGATTAATACTCACCGGACGCTTCGTCTGACATCCAGCTTTCTGTGCGCGTGCTTCGGGTGTGTGCGCTCAGAAAACCATATATCAGAAGTTTGACTGATATGGCTTTAAAATAATAATTTCATGATGACGAAGAACTGCACTGTCACGTGAGCCTGGCCACGATAGAGATGAAAATCAAAACCAAACAGATGTTTTCGTTTTTGGCAGAGTATCCGAGGCACGAGCTGTACAGGCGCAGCAGCTCATTTGCATTTAAAGATACAGGCACGAAAACAGCATGGTTTTCCTTCCAATCAAAAATGGGCCTTTACAACATGGTATAATGAATGATATGTGGGGTATTTTGACAGATACACATTTAGGGGACACCCGAGACTTATATTACATCTTGTAAAAAGGGGCAAAATCAAAAGAACTAAAGACATTATATATCACACAGTGATTTAAGCAAACTGTCAACTATACGGTCAGAACTGAAGAGAAAATGGTGGTGGAATTGTGAAAGGACCTCTGGCTGAATATAATACAGTTTTTTTTGCCATTGGCCTTTCTTTGTGTGCAATTCAAAATGGCAGCTTGGACACCAAAGAGAGACACACACGAACTCGAGCCACCTGGACTACACAGTCAAATCTGGCGCTGACATGAAAGCCAGATGTGTGTGTGCTCAAACTCTCTCACTTTACTGCGGCGGACAGACACATAAGTGTGTGTGACCGCAGGAGGAGTGTGTGTCCTTGATAATTGGACAGAATCAAGAGCCATTCAGAAGGGCCTCTGTTTAAAACGGTGCCTGTAGCATACGGAGGGAACAGTGCCATTACAAGGGACTCTTTAAGGGATATTACATTCGCTCGTAAATAGAAACGGCCACAGCATTGTTTTATGAGATCCCTCTGAGGTGTTTTGTCTTGAATCTGGTTTTAAACCATCACATTTTTAGTGCGTGTATAATACGCCGGCCCATTTTATTAGTGAAAAATCATGTGTTTCCCTTCTACTTCATTTTGGTGGTGTGTAGTGACATATTAATACTTTACCCAAAATTATCACAGCGTGCATCATTTCACTTTCTCTTTACCTAATGCAGAAGTGCAATTAGCATTTGTTAGCTTTGAATGCATGCGTAGAGTGTTAATGGGCCATCATACTACCTTTGTAATAAATCTTTCTTTGTGGGCATACTAACATTTGTTGGCTTCGAATGCTTGCGGATTCCCTGTTGTTTCTTTTTAGTCAAAGAGGTTACCTGAGAATTGCAGAAAAGCTGTAGTATGTTATCTTTGCTTCACTTAGGGCTCTTTGCCCAATGTAGAAGTTTATTTAGCCTTTTATTAGCCTCAAATGCACTTAACCGCTAATGCGCAGGTTAACTTTGTAAAATAAATATTTCTTTCTAGGCATGCTAACAGTATTAGTTGGTTTCTAAAAACCAAGATATCTTGTTCCTTTTGAGTCAAAGGTTACTAAAGAGGTTACAGGGAACGTTGCAGACAAGTTGTAGCGCGATGTCTTTGCAACACGGCTGGTTGCGCCGCTATCAGCGGTTTGATCTCTATATTGAGGAACGCTCTCTGGGGCGCTTAATTGGGAGTTTTAATTGGACGTTCGCCATGGTTTCTTCCTTCCATTTCCCTCACACTGACTCACTGGGGACTCCAATCTGGCTTCCTCTTCTGATTATCCAGCTTTAAAAATCACACATACACACACTATCGTCCTCCCAGTTGTTACGCAGCTGCATCTGTTTCTTTTCTAAGCGTCTGCGCGGTGGTTTCTACGTAGACGTGCCCTACTACTAGATTTTTGCATTCTTGCATCAATCTGCAAAAACCAGGACGAACTACTTCATGTACATGCACATAAACTCTATCTCTCTGTCAGCGTTTCCCGGGAGGATAAACAGCACTGCGGATTTCATAATCATCACTCACGTTAATGCGAACGCATTTAATGCGGCACCGCAGCCATGGGTTGTACTTGGACGGTCCAAGTGTTTACGACTCTTTGCGACGTTCATTTATAAGATGTTTTTATGTTGTGTTTATGTGCTAGAATGTAGATGCACTTCATTTTAACACTCCTATTATTTCTGCAAGCATTTTTTTTCTTGTACCCCAGTTTGATAGTTTCAAATGCCAGATCTTTCAATCTTTCTCTCTCTTTTCTTTTCTGTCTGTTGCCGTATCTCTCCGTTTCAGTGCTGAATACAACATATTAGCATTAATAATGCATGGAAACGTGCAGGATTAGGAAGCCAGCCAGTCATGAGCGCAACCCTGATTACATCTGACTGCTGGGGCTCTCCATTAAAAAGGTAAAACTATCATACAGCATATTGGCATTGGCCGGAGGTAGTGTCAAAGATGGGGAGATAGAACTAAATATGTAGGACCTGAGAACGCATAAATGCAAGAAAGATGCTCGACCGACTCAGTGGTTGCGATGCTGTTTTCTGCAGGCATCTCCTTGGCTCATAATGGCAAAATCCTGGATTATTTGCACATTTAAAACACTAGTTAGTTTGGAGATTAGAGTTTTGCGTGCAACACATTTCCGTTTTGTCAGCGTATGCATGCCAAAACACAATGGCATGGCGCAAAAGTGTATCGTGTTGCTGTGCGTGTAGTGTTGTTCTCCAACAAGTTCATAACATTCTCCTCTCCGTACAGCTCAATAATTCATACACACTGGTCCTTGTGCATATTGCATGATGGTGCGGGCGAAATGCGCCTCTTTTCCCAGCCTTTGAGGGCTAGCCAAGGTGAGGAACATGAATCGAGAGCATTCAATCCGAGGAATGCCTGTATTCTGTTGTGAATAACAGATTGCACCAAAACTATGGTCGCATTTATTAGCAATCCTAACTCGGTTGCCTTATCATGGGCCGAATATAGGCGGTCCATTAGGGGTGGGACAATATATCGATGCATCGCGATTTGTGGATTGATTCCATTTTTTTCTAAATGCATCGCGAATCGATTCTGAGCTTAGTTTTTAACAGCAAAGGGCGCTCTAGGCTGGTTTTTAACAGCAGACGGCGCTCTAGGCTGGTTTTTAACAGCAGACGGCGCTCTAGGCTGGTTTTTAACAGCAGAGGGCGCTCTAGGCTGGTTTTTAACAGCAGACGGCGCTCTAGGCTGGTTTTTAACAGCAGAGGGCGCTCTAGGCTGGTTTTTAACAGCAGAGGGCGCTGTGGGCTGGTTTTTAACAGCAGAGGGCGCTCTAGGCTGGTTTTTAACAGCAGAGGGCGCTGTGGGCTGGTTTTTAACAGCAGAGGGCGCTCTAGGCTGGTTTTTAACAGCAGAGGGCGCTCTGGGCTGGTTTTTAACAGCAGAGGGCACTCTGGGCTGGTTTTTAACAGCAGAGGGCACTCTGGGCTGGTTTTTAACAGCAGAGGGCGCTCTGGGCTGGTTTTTAACAGCAGAGGGCACTCTGGGCTGGTTTTTAACAGCAGAGGGCGCTCTAGGCTGGTTTTTAACAGCAGAGGGCGCTCTAGGCTGGTTTTTAACAGCAAAGGGCGCTCTAGGCTGGTTTTTAACAGCAGATGGCGCTCTAGGCTGGTTTTTAACAGCAGAGGGCGCTCCAGGCTGGTTTTTAACAGCAGAGGGCGCTCTAGGCTGGTTTTTAACAGCAGAGGGCGCTCCAGGCTGGTTTTTAACAGCAGATGGCGCTCTAGGCTGGTTTTTAACAGCAGACGGCGCTCTAGGCTGGTTTTTAACAGCAGACGGCGCTCTAGGCTGGTTTTTAACAGCAGATGGCGCTCTAGGCTGGTTTTTAACAGCAGACGGCGCTCTAGGCTGGTTTTTAACAGCAGAGGGCGCTCTAGGCTGGTTTTTAACAGCAGAGGGCGCTCTAGGCTGGTTTTTAACAGCAGACGGCGCTCTGGGCTGGTTTTTAACAGCAGACGGCGCTCTGGGCTGGTTTTTAACAGCAGACGGCGCTCTGGGCTGGTTTTTAACAGCAGAGGGCGCTCTGGGCTGGTTTTTAACAGCAGAGGGCGCTGTGGGCTGGTTTTTAACAGCAGAGGGCGCTGTAGGCTGGTTTTTAACAGCAGATGGCGCTCTGGGCTGGTTTTTAACAGCAGACGGCGCTCTGGGCTGGTTTTTAACAGCAGAGGGCGCTCTGGGCTGGTTTTTAACAGCAGAGGGCGCTCTAGGCTGGCTGGTTTTTAACAGCAGACGGCGCTCTGGGCTGGTTTTTAACCGCAGAGGGCGCTCTGGGCTGGTTTTTAACAGCAGACGGTGCTCTGGGCTGGTTTTTAACAGCAGACGGCGCTCTGGGCTGGTTTTTAACAGCAGACGGCGCTCTGGGCTGGTTTTTAACAGCAGACGGCGCTCTGGGCTGGTTTTTAACAGCAGAGGGCGCTCTGGGCTGGTTTTTATAACAGCAGATGGCGCTCTAGGCTGGTTTTTAACAGCAGAGAGCGCTCTAGGCTGGTTTTTAACAGCAGAGGGCGCTCTAGGTTGGTTTTTAACAGCAGACGGCGCTCTAGGCTGGTTTTTAACAGCAGACGGCGCTCTGGGCTGGTTTTTAACAGCAGACGGCGCTCTGGGCTGGTTTTTAACAGCAGAGGGCGCTCTGGGCTGGTTTTTAACAGCAGACGGCACTCTAGGCTGGTTTTTAACAGCAGAGGGCGCTGTGGGCTGGTTTTTAACAGCAGATGGCGCTCTGGGCTGGTTTTTAACAGCAGACGGCGCTCTGGGCTGGTTTTTAACAGCAGACGGCGCTCTGGGCTGGTTTTTAACAGCAGAGGGCGCTCTAGGCTGGCTGGTTTTTAACAGCAGACGGCGCTCTAGGCTGGCTGGTTTTTAACCGCAGAGGGCGCTCTGGGCTGGTTTTTAACAGCAGACGGTGCTCTGGGCTGGTTTTTAACAGCAGACGGCGCTCTGGGCTGGTTTTTAACAGCAGAGGGCGCTCTGGGCTGGTTTTTAACAGCAGAGGGCGCTCTGGGCTGGTTTTTAACAGCAGAGACCGCTCTAGGCTGGTTTTTATAAAAGCAGATGGCGCTCTGGGCTGGTTTTTAACAGCAGATGGCGCTCTGGGCTGGTTTTTAACAGCAGATGGCGCTCTGGGCTGGTTTTTAACAGCAGATGGCGCTCTGGGCTGGTTTTTAACAGCAGACGGCGCTCTGGGCTGGTTTTTAACAGCAGAGGGCGCTCTAGGCTGGTTTTTAACAGCAGATGGCGCTCTAGGCTGGTTTTTAACAGCAGATGGCGCTCTGGGCTGGTTTTTAACAGCAGACGGCGCTCTGGGCTGGTTTTTAACAGCAGAGGGCGCTCTAGGCTGGTTTTTAACAGCAGAGGGCACTCTAGGCTTAACCGCACGCTCAAATGCTCACGAAGAAGAGCGCTCATGCGTTCGTCTGAGTTGGAAAATGTACTTGCACCACAGAATGCTTTTATGACGCGAGATTAATGTAAACAGCCCACTGCAAACACCTTTTTCACTTCAACCTTTTCGACTTTATGAATGATTATTTATAAAAGGTTCAAGTGGTGTGTGTAAGGCACAAGAAGCCAGCAGATTACGGCTGTTTCTAGAGCACGCACCGCCCTCTGCTGTTAAACATTAAACTCAGAATCGATTCGAGAGAGATTTGCGATGCATTCGGAAAAATTGGGATCCAGAATCATTTCTCGATTCACGATGCATCGATTTATTGTCCCAGCCATGTTTCTTTTTAATGTCTTGTTGCAATGAAACTTCAAAACCTCACGTTCCAGACATGGTGAATGGGAGCTACTTTAGGAGTGGGACTTGGGCGGCCAGCGTAGGGGAGCATCGTAAATCAGCATGGACATATTCCTCCTCTTTGTCTGGGTATGCCGTGCCTGCTTTGGCCCTCTGGTTGCGGCGCTCTAGAATCGAATCCCTCGACTGACGCTTTCAATTGTTTATGTGGGGCGGAATTTCAAGTGTCGCCATGCAGGTTGACAGGAAACCCCAAGCTGACAACCCAGCTGTCACTAGGTCCTCACTCGCGCATTATGACTTCCAGCCTCTCTGGAAACTTAACACGCTGCACTAGAAGAGCACAAATAGTGGTGCAGACTGACACGGCGTGTGTATGTGATGACTGTGTTATTGTGTTGAAGACACAAAGGACTTATTATTAAAGTTTGAAGTGTCTCACGTGCCCTCTGGGGAAAAGAACAAGAGGGTCCTGTTGTGGTGCGATTTGTCGGCACCCACAGTCAAGATCTTGGCTTTTTGTGAATTTTGACTGTTTGGGTTTCAGTGTTGATAAAGCGTTACAACGTAATGTCTGGGACTTCTCTGTATTTTTTTTTTTGGTAGTTCCATTACATTTACAGTTATTATAAGTATTTTTATACATTATATACAAATAGGCCTAATGCAATAATACTTCAAACACTATTATTATAATTGTATCTTATACCATATTATATGAAATTTTGTTAATATTTAGTTTTTATTAGGAATGCACAATGTGTCTGTATCATGTCTGTGTCCATATTGTTTTCTGGCCATTCATCTGGCTTTTTTTTAAATTAATTTATTGTTTATTTATTTTTAGTTATTTTATTTATTTATCTTTGCATATTGGTTGATATTGTTTATTTAATTATGCTTGCTAATTTGCCTTATTTTAATTTTAAATGACTTTTTCCATAATCTGACACTCACTTAAACATAAAAAAAGTATTATTTAAAATTCTCAACTCTAATTTTTGTTCATATTGTACATTTATAATGTTGTGATGCCTAAATTCATGTCTAATTTATTTGGCCATTTATCAGTTCATTTTGTAGTTATAATATTTTATACAATATTATAAAATAATTTTTTGCTTATTTTTATTAAGAATTCACAATATGTCAGCACTATATCTATTACCATATTATTATTATTATCATTATTACATTTTTATTATTTATTCATATTGGCTGATTTTTTTAGTTAAATTACTTTTGCCATCATTTAACACTCCCTTTATTTAATTTATAGTTTATTTTTTAGACATTTAATATTGGCCATTTGCCGGTTCGTTTAGTAGTTCCTCGACTCCACCAGAACCCGAAGGCACAAATTAAAAAAACTGCCAGCTTGGACTCCGACTTGTTTGAACACCCTTATTGAGTCACACAGGCCTGGAGGTTCGTCTACTGAAGACACAGTCACTCTTTAGAGTCTCAGCCTCATGTCAACATCTCTTTCATTCTCGACGTGAGCGAGTGCTTCCGAAAGCAACTACACGTGTTTGCGCATCTCTTGCCATCTTGCCATCTGATGTTCTTGCCATCTTTAATTAAATGGTGTACAAGCACATTCGCTGGGTTTCCACCCCGTCTGTGTGAGAGATACAGCAACCCGCAAGTTGACTCCCGAGGCAAAGAGAGTGGTGACGGGGGGATTAATCGCAATTTGGCTAAAACAAAGAGACGCCGTCTGAAATACTGATGAGTGGCTTGGTAATTACAAGATTGGTGGATAAGTAAATAATGACGAGATCCAGTGATAAAGCCTGACTAATTATGAGTTGTGTAAAACTGAAATTGGGAGTCTCTGAACAGGCTCAAAGTGAACGTTTGGGTAAAGCTTGTGAATGAACTTTTGATGGTTGAGTGGTGAAACTATGTTAACATACTGGTGTTTATCTCGCCTGTCTGTCAGTGAATGCCAATACTCATCAGGATTCTTCTGTTTTGTCTCCTCTAGAGTGCCAAACGTCCAGTGTGCCGACCCCTCGTCTCCAGCCTGTGGGGCCGCGGCTCTCCAGCCAGGTCAAAGGTCATCTGTGACATGATGCCAGCCGGCCACCTGCCCATCCTGCTCTCCCTGAGCGCCCTGCTGCTGTCTCCGCTGCTCACCGGCTCCTTGGCCTTATGTAAGCAAACTAAGATGAACTCGAGCTTAAAAGTCAAGTCTCAGGTGTCTTAAAAGTCTATAAGTAATATAATTCCATTTTGGCAGCCATTTTGAGTCGACATCAATGTAGTACCATTACATGGCCACTATTGGTAGATCCAGCGGTTGAGGGCAGCCATTTTGGGTCAACATCATAGTCTTGAATTATAAGTGCCATGCAAATGTCAATGTAATTGGCTGAGGGCAGCCAATGTTGGTTCAACATCGATGTAGTACAATTGTAGGTCCACTATTGGCAGATCCAGTGGTTGAGGGCGGCCATTTTGGGTCAACATCGATGTCGTACCATTGTAGGTCCACTATTGGCAGATCCAGTGGTTGAGGGCGGCCATTTTGGGTCAACATCGATGTAGTACAATTGTAGGTCCACTATTAGCAGATCCAGTGGTTGAGGGCGGCCATTTTGGGTCAACATCGACGTAGTGCCATTGTAGGTCCACTATTGGCAGATCCAGTGGTTGAGGGCGACCGTATTGGGTCAACATCAACGTAGAACCATTGTAGGCCCACTATTGGCAGATCCAGTGGTTGAGGGACTATGGACTATTTTGGGTCAACTACAACTATGACTAGTTGACTAACCATCCAATAAGTTGATTAAGAAATTAGGCTATTTTTGCATTCATATACTTGCATTAAGTTTCTGGCCTTATGTTTATGACTTTTGTAAGGTTAAAACTAAACTTAAGCTTTACTTAACATTATGAATGGGTAACCATGATCAACTGGTTAACTAGCTGCCCAATAATCCGCTAGTTGATAAGGAAATTTAGGTTTTTTTTGGCAAAAAAAGTCGATTTTTAGGTCAGTTGAACCCAAAACCGAGATAATTATATAGGACCTCCTTAAAACTGATTAATCGACAAGTTGTTCAGATGACCCACCGAATCGTTTATTTAAAAAGTGTATAATTTCGCACAATTACAGTTTCAAGGCTGTTTCATAATCATCAGAAGAATAAAAGAGGAACCGCTGTGTGGGTTTAAGGATCTCCCCGTACACGTAGAGACGTGAAGCGCGAGATCACTGTTTATCGGATTATTTCGTCTCTCTTTTCCCGTGCATATCTCTTCATCAGATGGATCGGGGCCTGCGCTGTCTTTTAATTTCCAAAGCTCGAAGTCAGGATTTGTTCTGCACCATTTCTCCCCTAAGATGGGTTTAGAGACGCATTAGGGAAACAAAACAAAGAGTCAAGTGAAGTAAAGAGGGGCGAGTGCGGGATGAAAGCGGAGGTAAAGCCTCCACCTACTGCTTTCAAGCCTAAAATAGGTGTAATTCAAGCGCCGCCTGAGAGATAACATGAGAATGGGCCGCTGTCAGATACAGTCTTTGTGTGCCCGAGATTGTTCTGTTCTCCTATTTGTTGGTTTTGTAGGGTGGCCCAGAAGAGAAGGCAACATAACATCTGATGCCTTCACTTTGTATGCAATGAGGGTGAGAAAACTATTACAAGTCGGCAGGCTGCTTGTACGTGTGAGATTATTCTGGATTCAGATTCACATTTCAAAGGAGACGTTTACTTCAGATGCGTTTCTGCATTCAAAAACGGTTAGACAGAATGCATTTTCTCCAAAATTAGTTAAAAAGACTTCGTTCTAATGCAATCGTACACGCAATGTTGGGACGCGAAAACGAGTATTTGAGCTAAAAAAATGGAGTTAAAGTCCCACTGAAGTGCCTTGCTACGCGCAGCTTTGTTTGATGCGTTGACGTAATTTCCACTGAAACAGGGAGCTAAGGCGGGGCATATTCAATGGCTCCTCCCCCTTTTTAAATAGCCAATAGCGTTTAGTTTACCTCACAGACTGCAAGTCGTACTTGACAGCACTATGGAAGAGAATCCGAGCGCTGATGATACGTTGGATTCAATAGTACGGCTGTGAATAAACTCTAGCCATTTCATTCTTAACCAACGTCCAGTTGGAAAACGGAATAAAACTCGAGCGTTTGAGCAACCGAACACACTTCTCCAACCCATATTGCTCCGTGAAGTGTCAACGGCCGCTTCGGCCAGGTGGTGATTATAGCATAAGGGGGCGGAGCTTTCGATTCTAGAGAGCATTTGATTGGACGGAAGATGTGATGAGTAGCTCCGCGATGATGTCATAAAAACACGTGATCCATTTTAGCGGAAGCGAGAGACTAGGTTTTAAATGCTTATATCTCCTAAATGTGAATTTTTTCGTTGTTTTGAAACACACCAGCTTATTCACAACCTTAAGCCTAACATATTCATACTAAAAGCTAAAAAACTTAAATTTGGATTTCGGGGGGCCTTTAATAGTGAATTTTCGGACGAATGTGTTGACAGTTTGAGACGTTGTTGTGAGACGTTGTTGAGATCCGTTCTTTAGCCTCCATTTGTCGTCAGTTTATGCTCAGTGTTGTCTAGGAGAAAAAATTGGGACATTACTGAGACCACATTTGTGTGTGTGTGTGTGTGTGTGTGTGTTTTTTTTCTTTACTATGCAATGCCTTTCTTTTTATAATCGTAGGGGATGTAATCACTCACTATCAGTCTTTGTTTTTTAATGGTGACACCCTCAAAATTGCTCCTGGTGTTTGTCTTGAGTCTGTGTGTGGGTCGCTGTGATTCAGATGTTTACTAGGCAGTGCACATGGTCCCAGAGCACTAATCACTCCATCCCCCCTCAAACCCCCCAGCCACTGAAGCCCTCGGCACGGCGCCGTCTGATTGGCTGCGATGCCGTCTGCTGTGCTCTCACAGGCTCTGATCGCTAATTACTGTCTTGACAGGTTGTCGTGCAGCACAGCCGGCTGAACGGGGGACATTTTGTTGTTGTTCTCGTGTCATTTTCAGTGTTGGAGAAGCTTTGAAACTCATTTGTGAAGTTTACTGCAAATTGAAAGTTGTTACGCTAGAGTTAAGATGCTATTTTGGAAAAGACGTTAGCACTTACATGCTAAAAGTTAGCAGTTAGCGGTTTAAGTTACAAATAAAAATAACTGATTCGTTTAAATTAACTGTTTTAGCTATTCACTATTAGACCCTTCTAATGCTTCGTATGAAAGTTTAGGAACGGTCAAGCTACTTATTTTGGTATGGAGTTGGCACTTAGATGGTAAAAAAAAAAACCTTCCTATTTTTGTAACTTTGTGAAAATGTCGCTAACTCTTAAATTTTAACAATTCAATTACATTAACTATTTTTGTGATTCACTAAAATTAATTGGATTTCTTAATGAGAGTTTAGGATAGCAGTTTTGATTGTTGGATCAGCTAGCAAGATGCTAAAGCTACGTGTGCAATACAATGTGACTTAAAAACAGCGTAGCGTAGCACCACTTCTAAATACATCGCGTATGTACACTGAAAAAAAATGGTGTAGAAAAGCAGAAATTGCTAGTAACATCAAATTAAACTAAAATTTGAAGTAGACCAATTGAAATAATGTTTTATTTGCAACTTCAAAACATTTTTACAGCGTAGTAAAGCTAGGAGCATTGCCAGTAGTTAGCAGCACCCAACACTGGTATATTAATCAATTTCTTTACTGTTTTTCTTGTTAATATCTCATTTCACTCATGCATCAATTACGGACGTAAATTTGGTTTGCATATTGACTAAATCATTTCTGTTCTCATAAGCCCCTGTTTAAGGTGATGTGCGGCCCGCATGCAGGTGCACTGTGGTGGTTTTGTCGTTCAGCTGAACCACACGCACACAGGCTTTTATTTCAACACCGACACAAAGCGAGTGGATGTCACCTCTGCGAGAGGTTGCCAACTGCATGATGTCATCCTCACCGCCTCCCTCGCGCTCGCTCTTGTGCTCATAAATCAACATGTGGAGGAGACGTTTTTAATCAAAAAGAAAAAAGGACTGTGAATAAATCTGGCCTGTGGTAATAAAGCTGGGGGCTTGTTTTTGTGTGTGTGTGTGTGTGTGTGTGTGTGTGTGTGTGCAGAAAGTCCAGTGGCTTTACATTTACACAATTAGCTTATGAGTACACGCACGCATACACACACACACACACCTGTGTTTTTGTGATATATGAGGACATTCCATAGGCGTAATGACTTTTATACTGGACAAACTGTATATTCTCTCCCCCTACACTGCCCCTATCCCTAAACCTGCCCATCACACACACACACACACACACACACACACAGCCCCTATCCCTAAACCTGCCCATCACAGGAGACATGCTGCATTTTTACATAAAAAAACACATTGTTTTTTATGTTTTTTAAGCTATTTAAAATATGAGGACTCATGCAATGTCCTCATATATCACGTGTAAGTTGTAATACCAGTGTAATATGCATGTCATTATACACATTTGTGTCCTCATATATCACAAAAACAAAAGCACACACACACACACACACACACACACACATGCCTGGTTTGCTATCTCTGTGACTCTCCATAGACGTAATGGTTTCTATACTGTACAAACTGTATATTCTCTCCCCTTACACTAACCCTACCCCTAAACATGCCCATCACACACACACTAACCCTAACCCTGCCCCTAAACCTGCCCATCACACACACACTAACCCTAACCCTGCCCCTAAACCTGCCCATCACACACACACTAACCCTAACCCTGCCCCTAAACATGCCCATCACACAGACACTAACCCTAACCCTGCCCCTAAACATGCCCATCACACAGACACTAACCCTAACCCTGCCCCTAAACCTGCCCATCACACACACACTAACCCTAACCCTGCCCCTAAACCTGCCCATCACACACACACTAACCCTAACCCTGCCCCTAAACCTGCCCATCACACAGACACTAACCCTAACCCTGCCCCTAAACCTGCCCATCACACACACACTAACCCTAACCCTGCCCCTAAACCTGCCCATCACACACACACTAACCCTAACCCTGCCCCTAAACATGCCCATCACACACACACTAACCCTAACCCTGCCCCTAAACCTGCCCATCACACACACACTAACCCTAACCCTGCCCCTAAACATGCCCATCACACACACACTAACCCTAACCCTGCCCCTAAACCTGCCCATCACAGGAAACATTCTGCATTTTTACGATTTATAAGCGTGTTTACCCACGGGGACTTAATTTAGGCCCACAGTGACATGAGTCCCCATGAGTCTGTGTGCATTCAGGTTTAAGTCCCCACTGGGATTGAAAAACATGTACACACACATTCACCTCACACACACGCACATCACACGTGCGCACACACACCTTGCATACACGCACCTCACAAGCACACCTCTCTCTCACACACACAGACAAACTCATGCACACATACACACTCATGCACACATACAAACTCTCACGCACGCACACTCGCACACACACATACCTCACACACACACACACACACACTCACACACACACTCTCACAGACACATATACACTCACAGACACTCTCTCAAAGACACACACACACTCACACACAGTCTCTCACAGACACACACTCACACACACATACTCTCACACACACATATACAATCTCACACACAGACACACACACACACACAGTCTCCATCCTCACTATATAAAAACAGTTTTAGTACAGTGTGTCCAGACTTTTGATTGGTATATATCAGCATTACATCAACCCGCTTATTAGTCCGTATCCTTCACTCTGGGACGAGGCGTCAGACGGGGGTCCGCTTTCCCACAATCCTCCACACGAGCTCTAAAAACAGTCGGATCGGCCTGGGTGTGCCTCCGTCTGACCACACAACACCCAATCTGAACCTCTCACCCCCTGAAAACCTCCAGCGTCCAGAGACACCCTGTCCAGCGCCGCGTCCAAAATACCCCTGTACACCACAGTCTGCACAATGCTGCCGTCCCACTTTGTGTTCCTGCTCCCACACAACAGCATTGCTCAATAACACAGGCTCGGTTATTCCTCCATTTCCAATTACAATGATTTCCTGTGGCTATATGTGACCCTGGACCACAAAACCAGTCATACGGGTACATTTTTAAATGAAACTAAATGTAAAAAATCTGAAAGCTGAATAAATATGCTTTCCATTGATGTGTGGTTTGTTAGGATAGGACAATATTTGGTCGAGATGCAACTATTGAACATCTGGAATCTGAGGGTGCAAAAAATCGAAACATTGAGAAAATCCCCTTTAAAGTTGTGCATTTATGTTGGCGATTGTCCTGCATCCACTCACAGAAATACATGTTTAATATATTTACGGTAGGAAATTTACAAAATACCTTCATGGAACATGATCTTTACTTAATATTTAAGTGATTTTTGCCATAAAAGAAAAATGTATAATTTTGACCCATGTGATGTAGTGTTGGCTGTTGCCACAGATATACCAGTGCGACTTATGACTGGTTTTGTGATCCCGGGTCACATATTAGAAATCCCGCCAAAGGCTTATTTGTTGTCGTTCCTCAGAGCGATGCTCGCTACATCGTGATATTTCGGGAAACGGCACGCTACGGGACGCTGTAGCGTTTAGCAATCTCCTTAAGTGTCAGCATGCAGTCTGCGCCCTTGCCAGATCCCCTCCGCTTTGATTGACTCGGGCAGAAAGTGACGAGAGCGATTTCAATAATTAATTTTTCCTTTGAAGCTTCCAAGTGAGAGATTTCAGTCCCCCGAGGGAAAGAACCCCCCCTTCGCCTTGTCTCTTTAAAGTTATCAGCTAAAAGGCCCTGAATGTCCCTCATTACCTGGCTTGTACAGTGAACAGGTTTACCTCCCCAACGCTGCTCCATTGCTAAAGTAAATCTCTGATTTGCACCACTCGAAGTTATCAGATAAAGATCAAATTGTTTATCTATCTAACAAATCATATTGATGATTATATTTAATCACCCACACCAAGGTGCTTTCAGGTTAGTTGTTAAAGGGAAAATCAATCCCTTCATCGTTTACTCGCCCTCATGACGTTCTTTCGTAGAGCACCAAAGTAGACGTTTCGACGAATGTTCGTGCTGCTCTTTTCCAAGAATTGTGAGTAGGCCGTATCAAGCTAAAAAAAACAACAAAAAAGCACAGGAAAAGTTGTCTGTATGACTTGTGTTTAGAGCTGAATGATTAATCGTTAAAAGATCGCAATCTCGATTCAAACTCCCATTACTAAATGACAACGATTTGTCCATTAAACCTTTGACAGAATCTCACCAGAACATTTAGATCTGCGCTGACCCGCTGAAAATAACTTGGCGCTTCAAATAACGGTTGTATCAATTACATTGTTACACCACTAGGTGGCGACAAGTGGCTTAATGTATGTAATTGAATCATTCATTCAAGAGATTTGTTCAAAAACACTGATTCATCCAGTAATTAAAGTCCGCCTGTAGTTAATCATTTTATCCTTTAAAACTCATCTTTGATCACCAAAATTACATATTTAAACGTTTTTTCCCTTAAAAAAATATTCATGCCTTGAAATAGGTTGAATGTAACTCGACACCCTTGCCTCATTTAGTATACGCGGTTATATGAATATGCTAATTAGCCCCGCCTCCACTCACTCACAGCGTTGACACAGTTCCCCTTGTGTTGAAAAATCAAGTTTTTAATGTTGTTTATGTGTCTATGTGGTGTTTTTAATGTGTCTTAAGACAAACCATGTGTAAGTTCATAAGTCGACAGCATTGCTGAGTATTTCCTGCTTAACTGCAGTGAACCAAAGACAGTCTCAAAAACACGGTTTGAAATCGCTGGTGTTTCTGACGTCACAAACGACCTTGTAACCAATCAGATCAACGTGTGATCATCAACCAGTGGATCTCTGAGCTGAGTGAGTGAGTGGAGGCGGGGCTCATTTGCATATTCATAGAACAGCGCATACTAAATGAGTGTGTCGAGTTACATTCAAGCTATTTTAAAGACATTTTTTTCAAGGAATTTTTTTTAAATGTCATTTTGGTGATTTATAGATGAGTTTCAAAGGATCAATTATTGACTACAGGGGGACTTTAAGTATGTATTTGATTGTGTTGACATTGTTGTATGAATAGCGAGGCCAAAGACCAATTTTCAGCCAAGGCTGGACAATAAAGCACAACTAAAACTAAATATGTTGACATGTGCAAAGTTATTAGCTTCGGCAAATAATCATGCAAATATTGTAATAATTAAATACGTTGGTGCTCTAAGTTGGACGCTAATTTCTGCCAATTTTCATGTGTCAAAAGTATGCAAAAGTACAATTGAGATACCAGACTTTCGAAGTAAAGGACTTTCCATTTCTCATGCAAATCTATCGCATGACTTCTGGAGACTCATAAAAGTCGTTTGGACTATTATGCTCAATGTTTTATTGTACAGCACTTTTGGTGCAACTCTGTTGCTTTTAAATGTGCTCTAGAAATACATTTTGACTCGACTTGACTATTACCGTATATACCCGAATATAAGACGCGGTTTTTGTCCTAAAAATAGGCTGAAAAATGGGGGGGTCGTCTTATATTCGAGTGGAGGAATCGATTGATAGCCTTTTTCTCCCGCGCCGTCGACTGACGAGAGCTTACAGAGCTTTCTTTATGAGCGCGCGCCTACATTTGAAAATCAAAATGTCTACAAAAATCTATTTTTCCCCAAAAATAAGTCTGGAAAATGGGGGGGGGGGGGGGGGGGGGGTCGTCTTATATTCAGGGTCGTTTTATATTCGGGTATATACGGTATTATGCTAACTTTTTGGTTCTTTTTTAGAGCTTGAAAGCTCCTGATCACTATAGGCTACGCTTCCGTTGTATGGAAAAGAGTGGCTTGAACATCCGTCAAAATATCTTCTTTTATGTTCCACAGACAGTAGACAGTAGACACGAGTGTGTGTAAATGACAGCATTTCCATCTCTTTAAAATCCTCCACTAGACGAGTGTACCAGCAGATGGCGCCTCGTGGATGGTGTCACCTGCACCTGCTGGATAGACAGGCTCGCACACACACTCTCCCGAGCAGCTCAGATTAATCATGAAGCAGTTTAGCAGGCTCGGATTTGCTGAATGTCAAAAATGATTATTGCATGTCACCTTTGTGATCCAGCATCAGCGACTGAGCCCTTTACCAGAGTCAATACACTGAAAAGACTTTCTTTGTGGCTCCACGATCAAATTCAGTGACTATGTGTGTTTATTCCTGTTTTAAGAGAGGACGTAAACAGTTAATCAAGAGGACTTTGACAGTATTACAAGTACTGAGGTGAAAAATTGATGATTTTGTTTGTGTTTTTGATCAAACCCCAGACGTTTTAGTTTGTTTATTGATCTCATTTGCATAATTGATGTCACGGCTACAATTAAAAGCGGTCAGCCGTTGAATTGAAGCCTGACTGACATAATAATGTTGTTTGTGGCGCTTTATTCAGCAGTGTTTGTGTTTTAGCGCGCATCCTGCTGGGTCTTTCAAATCTGTCTTTTATAGTTTTATCATGATCTCCTTGCAAAGTAAGACGTTTGTGATGTGAGATTGAGATTCCCACAGTCCACACCGAGGACTTTAACCCTCGAGCGATCGCAGGTGTCCGTTTCTACGAGGCCTGTCAACAAGTCCCAATCGCCCGCGGTCGCCGCAAATCACTTCAGATTGTTGCGATTTCCTCCTCGTCTCAGTTGCAAAATTGGCCTTATTGTTAAAGTTAATTTCCTAAAGCTCTCGGTAGACTTTGACTTACTCACCCCACACCTGCTAAAGATTTTCTTATCCAGACTTCTGCAGGAAAAAGCGGCTCATTGGGGTCGGCTGTAAGCATCATAATCAGTGGTAATTGTAGTAATATGACAGGAGAATTGTGGGAAGTGGACAAGCACAGCGGGACGAAACAACCGACTTCCTGTTGCTCGCGTCTATGCACAGAGTAGCTATCTTTATTAGCTTTTGTTCGAGTAGCCTAAGGCCTCTTTTTTCTCCTTTAAAACAAAAATCTAAATAGACACACGAGACCATGTTTGACATGCAGATTAAAAATAAGAGATGAAATGAGCTGATCATAAAAATGAGAAGAAAAGGTAAACCACTAAATCTCATTCAATAATTGAGAGGTTTAATATAGCCTATCTTTAGGCTATTTATTTAAAAAACGAATAGTCATTGTATTAAAAAAAAGGTGCAGATCTCAATTGTTTTTATTATTAAATTAGCCTAGTATTATTATTACTTTTAAGACTGAAAACTCATTGTTTTAAAGAAACCGGTGCATGCGATACAAATGGCATAAAAACATAATTTTTATGATTTTATTGTATTATTATTATTATTATTAAAACCGAAAAGCCGTCGTATTAAAGAATCTGGTGCAACTGGTGTTAATGTTAATGTAACATTTTATGTTGTTATGTCATGTCATGTTTTTGTCATGTTATGATGTTATGTCATGTTATATGTTGTTATATGTCATGTTATGTTGTTATATAACAACATAAAATATAACAACATAACATCATAACATGACATATAACATAACATATAACTTATATGTTATGTTATATGTCATGTTATGATGTTATGTCATGTTATTTGTCATATGTTGTTAAATGTTATGTCATTTCAAGGCTTGATGTCATGTAATGTTATATGTTAAGACATTATCTAATAGAAACCGGTGTGTTAGTCCCAAATGCCGCTGTCACGCTCGACTGTAAAAGACCCAAATGACCCGCTTAGGGTTAATGATGACCTCATGAAAACATCTGCACAAAACCCGCATTCGACCTTACTGCCATCTGTTTAGAAATCATTTCTGAGTCGATTTAGTTGCTCACAGATGCTCCACAACTGCGTTTCTGAGTAATGCTCTGCCACATAACTAGATCTTTCTATCGTGTGTTTCCCACACATGCTCTCCTGGTCGGGACCGTTAGTCTTTGCATCTTCTGATGAAGCCTTCGCAGCAGTCGATTAGCTAGTTAGAAACGCCCGGCTCGCGCGTTTCCATAGCGATGTCTGAAGTCAGATCTGTCGACCGATAGGCATGTTGGCTTCGTGTGGCCGGAGAGCGAAAGAGAGAGAGAGAGAGTCCAATTGGGAGGAGGAACCACTGTCGGTCTGAAGTCAGTCGAGCACACGGCCACAAATCTCTGTGTTCAAGCAGGCGAAGCTAAACCTGCGGCGGTCCTTTTCCTCTCACCAGGACTTTCTCTTCTAGTTTTTACTCGTTTCGGGGTCACAAAGACTTTCAGCTAAGTCTACAAGACCTTTTTTGTCATTTTTGAGGTTTGCTATGAATCTAAGTAATGCTATGAGTGTAAGGACCTCCTTCACATCTAGGCAAACACACTCTTCATAGTGTTGGTGTCAAACCCCAGTCTTGTTGTTGTAAGAGCAGGTGCTTGGCTTGTATGTACAGTAGATGTTGCTTTAGAGTCCAAACATTACAGATGTTTTGGCCGAAACATGTTGCTCACATTGATTTCTCAAATTACAGCCACTTCGGTCATTATCCGGCACTGGGATCCCTGTAATTCCCTTTTTCAGAGGTAAAGTGCGTAAATACCAAATACCATGATACCAAAATGTGCCTTTTTACCCTTTCAATAAGCCTGAATCAGTGGTTGAAAGGTGGCTATTTTAAACAAGATGGGCGACAAGTGATGCTCTTAAAACACCCTGATGGGCTGCCATTTTTTGAGCCTGCATTTTTCTAATTCTCAGTATAATGGAGCAGTTTTTTATAAGCTTGGGATTTCTTTTTTTCTCCGTTGATTATGGTTAGTCATCTGTCACCCCGAGCCTCCCATTATAATAAGAGACTCACCAAATGGAGGCGACAGAATCATATTATTATAAGCTTTTCAGGAGTCCTGCACTTCTTAACGCGAGAAAAGGATTCTGAAAGGAGATGAAGCATGTCCTTACCCACGACATGAAAATAAATAATATATATGTATGTATATCACCAGTTGTTTGGCACATCTGTGCTTTGTTTGTGCTGTCAGTAAAATGAAAATGTGTTCATTTGGTATCGTTTCTCCTTCATAGCGTTTCGTGTACTGTAAACAGAAGTAAGTGTCGGCTAGTGGAAAGGTTAATTGTGTGAGTGATCCTCTTTGTCTCGTGAAGTCTCAGCTCGTCAAAGCTTCTCTATTACACTCTCCCTGTCAGAAAATCCATAACCGACTGCGCTGTAGGCCGTCGCATGTGGCCGCTAACGGTCATGGGTAAAGCATCGATACACAGCCGGCGGGAATGTGTGACCTCGGGCTACACAGACACTGAACAGAGAGGTTACACAGCAGAGGCTAAACTAGTCAATCCATCACTCACGGCTGGTTTTTCTGACCTTCGTCTTGTAGTGGAGCCGCACGATTAATCGTAAAAAGATGGTGATCTCGATTCAAACACCCACGCGATCTCATTCCTAAATGACAGTGATTCGGCTGTGTCTATTAAACCTTTGACAAAATCACAGCGAACATTCAGATCTGCGTTTGATCCAGAGAGCAGTTGTCATGTATAGGTATGAAACAGCTTCACACAGTGTTTTCAAAGTAATCAATCACACAGCAGACCCTGCAACTCATTTCCGGCATGTGGCACGACCTCCCAAATATTTTTTTGTTTTTGGGGTAAGCCACCTGACACGAGTTCGTTCATTCAATAGTATTCATGGGACGAAAGTGAAAGGTTGATAAAAAAGGAGAGACGAGGGTCTCTAGAAATTACGAACGCAAGTAAAAGTATTTGAAAAGTGTGATAATAACAGGTGTAAAGATATTGCGTCTTGGCTGACCACTTGTGATCGGTTCACCAAAAACACATCTTAATAACAGGCTTTCTCTCTCGATTTCTGCGATATTGGTATATGATTTGCGGACGTCAGGGAGCCGCCATCATGGTGTTGGGATGTCTGACTCAGTATTGTTTATACCGTGTTACAAATATTCATATTAACATAGAAGAACTGGGATAAAAGTTTATAGTTCGCATATAAACACTGATGTCTACGGTAGTGAACAAAATAGAGAAAATCACCTTTTGAAAGTAACCGTGCTTCAAATAACGGTTGTATCATTACATCATTACACCAGTAGGTGGCGACAAGTGACTGTTAAAAAAAATGTATTTGTCATTGAATCATTCATTCAAGAGATTCGTTCAAAAACGCTGATTCATCTTGTAATGAAACAAGGGAAGTAGCGTATTAATGAGTCATTCACTCAAACCGAATTTAAAAAAATAGTTCATTTAGATTCATTAAACATTTTAAATAGACTGCAGCAATTAACATGTGTCAGAAACTCCAGTAAATTACATATTTTGTTTAGCTGTCTGTTTAGAATTGTGGGAGAATCAAAAAAATTATGATTCTCAATTGTCAGAGCACCACTTTTGTTGCAAGTTTGTTGTTTTTTGTTTGTTTTTTTGCTCTGTGAAATAATTATGACTCATACCAACTAAATTAGTGAGTGTGTTTGCGCTGTGAAAGTTGAACTTTCTTAACTTCATGATAAGACAGAAAGACCTCGGGCATCATCCTCTCCACTCTGGAACTTCAACGCTTCAAGTGTGTTTATCTGCACCCGGAGATTCAGGGGCTCGCCTGCCTGCCTGCCCACGGGCGGTTAATATTTAATTTGCCGTGCTTGCCTGACCGTTTGATCATCTCCTCATATCTGCACGCTTTCTGGATTTTAGCATGTTCCCCTTGAGAGCCTCTTCTCATGTCTTGTTGTGTCAAGCTTGACCTACTGCCCCGCCGAGAGAAAAAAAGCGAGCGCCGGCGGAGGCCCACTGAGAAGAGTCGAGGTAGATGGCATTATAATTTGAAGAGCCAAGAACAAACTGTGCTGGGTTCTGATGAAAAAAATCACACATTTTTATTTTCCAAAACTAGCGTAATCTACAAAGAATAAGCAGTAATGGTAGACTGAATGACAGCCCCTGGTCTCCAGAAGCTGGAATAGCTAGGTCACGACAGGAAGGCAGAGCGATCCATCGTTACCGACTGTCAGCCCCAATCATCTCCTGGATATCATTAGCTTACAGCTGGCGTGTCTTTTACGAAACGTGCGTGGGGTTTTGGATGCTTCACCTGACAAGGGGCTTTCAAATCATGGCAGAATCACAGGTACTTTATTATTCATTGACCAATAAATTATTCACAATGGCGTCGACGTGCTTATTTTCTGTGGTGTAATTACCGGCGTGCTAAAACACGGGCTCTTTCCATTGGCGCCGCCCTGGTTTCTCCCCAACATTTCTATCACAGCGGAACGGGTCACTAGCCCACTTCAGTACTAGTCCTCTCACTCGCTGTACTATTGTCGAATGCACTTTGAGTAACTGTTAAATTGCATGTATGTGGGTGTGTGTTCAATCACTCTGCTATTTAATTTAAATGATTTGCTGTTACAGTGGGCTTGTAGCAGCATGCAACTCTTACTATTTCTGCAGTATGTACATTTTTTGTATACACTGAATGTTTGACATGCTAACAATGTAAATGTTTTTCCCCAAATGCAATGTGTTCATCTTGACTTATCATTTCCGGCGTGAACAGGAAGTAATATCAGCTGTCATTTTTCTCTTTCTTGACTCATTTTGACTTTTTTTTTTTTTGTACATAGTCGTTACATGCTAATTAGAACATTCAACGCGGTGAGGTTAACTATGTAGCATACGTCTGTTTAAAACATTAACGCAACATGTAGCGTATTGTTTCAAATGCTATTTTTGACCAAATATAGAAGGCAGTTTTGTAAATAGTAAGCATTAAAGCTAAATGCTAATAGTATTTTGCTTTTTTTTTTTTCTTGTTTAGCTGCACCACAGTTTACAAAAAGACCTCAAAACATGATTGGCGTCTCCGGGGGTGTTGTATCCTTCGTTTGCCAAGCCGCAGGTGACCCCAAGCCAAGAGTAACCTGGAACAAGAAAGGGAAGAGGGTGAACTCTCAACGCATCGAGGTAAGACTTAGCATGCTAGTTCTCGCAAACATATCAATTAAATAATCAACTATTCATGTAGTATTACTCGCGAAATGCCATTAAAGGCATCTGGAACTGTTTTTGGGTTAGTTCTCAAGTGTTTATGAAGCACACAGCTTAGCTTCTGTGGATATTTAGCTGAGCTAGTCTGTGTCTTACTTTCCTTGCTTGTTTGCTGTGTTCTTTCATCAAAACACAGCTGGCAGCTGTAGTGTCTTGATCGATGTTTAGTGTTTCTTAATTAAAACTAGCTTGCATTTAAACATTTTGTCACTATTCAACAAAGATGAAAAACTTCCCTCAAAAAAAGATCAACACAAAAATGCGTTGGTGTTTCCGATCCACTCGTTGGTGCAAACCCAAGAGTACGCTCAACTCGGGCTCAAATTATCATCTTCGTTGAGTTTAAAAGTCATTTTGTGAGGGGTTTGAATTAATTTGTTTCCCCCGAAGGCTTTGCTTTGATATTGATCTACACACACTTAGGACAGTGTGCCATCACTGGGCTGCTTCTCATTATCCTAGCCTTGAAAACTCACGCACACAAAAAAACCGAAGAGAGTTTTGCCACTGGCTTACAAAGAGCCTCGTTCCTCTTTGTCATTCCCTATTGATTCGTGCGACTGTTTCGCTACAATGACATCAAATGCGAAAGCACCGCAGGAGCCTAATTAACTCTCTTGCATAATTTGAGCTCGCAGCAACATATAGATGCTACAGGAGCCTAAAAATAGAAGAACAACAATTTTTATCAGAATTAACTGAATGTAAACATAACCTGAAATGAGTTAAGGTTATGTTAAAAGTTGCTGGTTTACCAAGGAAGAGAGAACACCAGCACCAAAACTTTTCAATTAGGAAGTTGTGTGTCATTTACCAAGACTAGAGCAACCAGGAATTAAATGCCTTGCTTTTGGGCACTTAGAATCGGTAACGCTCCAGTTCTGGGATTGAATTCATGGCCTTTTTGTCTCTTTAACCACAAGGCAATTGTTAATGACATTTATCATGAAGCTTTTCAATGAAATATTCTGAACCCACTCTTTGTCCCTCTCTCACAGACGATAGAGTTTGACGAAGGTGCGGGGGCCGTCCTGAGGATCCAGCCTCTCCGGGCGCCTCGAGACGAGAACATCTACGAGTGTGTGGCGGAGAACAGCGAAGGCGAAGACAGTGTCCAGGCTACGCTGTCGATCATTAGAGGTAAGAGTACAGTCATATGGGTTGACAGCAATTCTTGCTTCTAGAGGGCCAAATTCCTGTAGAGAAGTTTCTACACTCTCATAAAAAAAGGTACAAAAGCTGTCACCAGGGCAGTACACTTTTAAAAGATACACCTTTGTACCTTATTTACCCCTAAAAGGGTACATATTAGTACCTTTTGAATGGGTACCACACTAGTGACAACTTTTTTCCCTTCTTTTGTTTCCCCCCAAGGGCGTAGTGTCAAGTCAAGCCACCTTTATTTATATAGCACTTTTTACAATACAGATTGTTTCAAAGCAGCTTTATTGGGATAACAAGAATATAATGCATCAAAGTTTGTTTCTGCTGTACAGCGGAGATAGAAGAAAATAGCATCATAGTTCCAGCTTAAGGAAGTTCAGTTATGGTTCATTTTTGTTGTAAAAAAGTTGTTAATTTAGTTCATTTATATATACAGCCGCTCTGGGAAAATAGTGATGTCATCTTCCAGCTCAGTTCAGTTCTCATATAATGGTGTCAATGCAGGCAGATCAATAATATTGTTGAATTTTAAGTGTCCCCAACTAAACAAGCCAAAAGCCAAAGGCGACAGTGGCAAGGAACCAACACTCCATCAAGTGATGGAATGGAGAGAAAAAAAAACCTTGGGAGAAACCAGGTTCAGTCGGGGGCCACTTCTCTGACCAACGAACGAACAGTGTATGATTATGATTCAGGCAGCATTGCAGGTCAGAAGTCAGACTGGATTGGAACATTCTGAATATGTATCCAGTTTCATCTGGTTGAAGATCGGAGTCATCATGCCAGATCCCGAGGAACTTGATTAGTTTGTTCAGGTGTGTTTTATTAGGCTTGGAGCTGAACGCTGCTAGAGGGCGACCCTACTGGTAACAGGATTGAATTCCCCTGCTTTAAGTTTGTACTACACATCCCCCTAGGGACCCACCAACAAGAATCCTTTAGATGTCTCACTAATTAAAACATCTGATTCATCTCATCTGCTTCTTAGTATTATGAATTGGGAGCCATCTAAAATATTCTGAGAAGTGAGGCCCGAGGACTGGAGTTGAGAAACACTGGCCTACGGTGGATAAACTAACCAGTTTGGTTAACTTGAATGTGACCCAATATTACAGTTGCAGAAACTCTAAATCCATCCTGGCCAGTTGCAGATCCTCCGTCGTCTTCACCATTGAGTTATTCGTTTGTTCCCCGTGCGCTGAGGTCCATCCATCTACCTTGTCATTGCCGAGCGCTGGAGCAGCCAGCTTGCAGGCTTCTTCCTGGGCCCGAACCCAAGCCGAGGGTTTTTGTAGGCAGCCCAGTTTTACATGGAAATCCTGGCTTTGGCAAGACCCATGCGGCTCAGGAAGGAACACAGGCTGTAGCACTAGAGGGGAAAAAACTACTGCCCCCCCCCCCCCCTTCGCTCTCTCATCCCCATCTGCTGTGGGCCCGCATTTACATCGAGCCTTATCAGAAGAGCAAGCCCCACACACACTTGTACAAAGGCCGGCACATGTGTCCATGCGCTCCCAGAGGAGAGTGCCTCGGCTCATGAACACCTGCGTGGACTTCAATCAAAATCAATTAAACTGTCCACCATCGTGCTCACAATTTGTGGTCTCGAGCAAACTCTTCTTTCATTTTGTCCCTGGCCAACTTGTGAAGCTAGTGACTTCATTAAGTACTCAGTCACCTTGCCGCCTTCTTCAGGGTGTGTCCGCCCGCCTGCGGCAGAGACAAGGCTTTGCCGTAAATCTGCCGGTGCTTTTTCCAGGGGCTTAGGTTTGTTTTTAGCTGCCTTCTGGCTGCCCACAAGAGCGGTGAGCAGAATGCTTAAGATGTGCCATCTGCTTTTCTACCGAGTCCTCTGAGAGTCCTTGGAGGAGTCTCGGAGAAAACCAAGGATAAGACACCTGCAACTGTCGGTGCTTCTCCTCTATGTCACTACGGGTGTTGAACACTTTCTTCCCCTCCTCTGCTTTCTTCTCTTAAAGCCTCGCTGTTTTCCTCTTCATTCTGACCCTGGCTTTGAGCCCGTCTTGGCAGTCTTGTCCACCACTGACCCAGAGCTAGCACTTCATAGAGTCCAACAGCAACAGCAGCCCAGGTTTCGCCATCTGCTCGCACCCTGCGAGGTGTCAGACGCTTGCACACTTCTTTACACATTCAGGTGTGTCTGGCCTTAACTTGCCCCTGGTCACGCTGTGAGAATGCTGGGTTCAGGGTGCTGGCCAACAAAAGATCAAAACGGTAACGCTGGAAGCGTTTGGCATCGTGCAACCCAAATCCAAAGGTGTCAGACCACCTTTCCAAAACATTAGCTCTCGTCCAAAACCTTACACTTTTTTTTATAGTTTCATAGTAGGCTAACTCCAGATGTGAAGGCTTTTGCTTAAGGCAATCCCAGAATGCACAGTGGGAAAAAGTCCATCCAAGATGGCAAACGAGTACAGTTAAATTTTAACCAATATTTGTGGATGCTATGTATTTTTATGCTAATAAGAGTGTTGGGCTGCTATATTAAAATCATGCTAATGGGAAACTCAATTGGAGACAGGGTCTGCTGTGTGAGGAGCACTATTTTAGTTGAGTTAGAAGGTTGAAAATAGACTGTATTCTTACACTAAAAAACACTGGGTTAAAAACAGCCTAAGGGCTGGTTAAATATAGGACAGAACACATGTTGGGTTCATTTTTACCCAGCAAATTGGGTTGTTTATTTAACCCATCATACTGGGTTGATTCATTATTACTATAGTACTAGCTTTTTTATTATTATTTTACTTCATACATGAATTAATGTTTACGGCTAAACTTAAATTCTCTGAACTTAAAAAAAAAATTCTCCACACAACCACTGGTTTGCATGATAATTCCTTTATTTATTATAATATTTTACAGTATAGCATATTTTATATAGTTTTGAATACATATTGCCTTCATTTAAGCTCGTTTAACAAATATTATAAGTAAAAATGAAGCATTTAGAAGTAATTTAAGTGTAATCGACCAGTCTCTGTTGTCCGGTGACTTTCGCATCTCGCCCCTGTATGTTGCTTTACATAAAACTAAATTATATAGACAACAATAACGAATTTATAGATACAAATTTACACAAACCTGTATTTTACCGAAGACACGCACCAGTTTGGCGGAGCTGCACTGCTCTCTCCTTAAGAGATCGCAAAAAGCCAGCAATCAATAACTAAACCTTTGGGTTGTTATATCTGACCCAGGAACTGGGTAACACAAAAACTACCCAAACGCTGGGTTGTTACATCTGACCCATGAGCTGGGTTATGCAAAAACTACCCATACATTGGGTTGTTACGCCTGACACAGGAGCTGGGTTACGCAAAAACTACCCAAACACTGGGTTGTTACGTCTGACCCAGGAGCTGGGTTGTGCGAAAACTACCCATACATTGGGTTGTTACGTCTGACCCAGGTGCAGGGTTACGCAAGAACTACCCATACATCGGGTTGTTACGTCTGACACAGGAGCTGGGTTACGCAAAAACTACCCAAACATTGGGTTGTTGCGTCTGACCCAGGAGCTGTGTAATACAAAAACTACCCAAACACTTAAAAAATAACCCAAAAAATGTACCTAAAAGCCTCAACCCAGGATGTGGGTAGAAAAAAATAACCCAAGATTTTTTTAGTGTATCTTTTTGGCAGTTTGTCTTGCTTTCTTCACCTCTTCTCATCTCTAATCTCATCCCTCACATCCAGAGTTCGCACTGTGACCCTTCCTCCTTCAAACTCTGAGCGCAGGAACTCGTTAGCACTGCAGAGCGCCAGAGAGGATGATCTCACTACTGCCCATGCCCGTTTGATCAGACGCTTTTAATTGGCTGCTACCCTGCAGGACGAGCCGCGTTTGTTCTGCCGCTCCTCGCGCCGTTTTAATTGGACTGTTCTAAACCCAGACGCTCGCCGCGGAGCCCCTTTTATTAGCCATTTTTTTATCACAGCTTTCGCGCTGCCATTTCCAAATTCGTCCCTGTCTTGTTTCGTCCCACTCAAGCACAGATTGAGGAATCTTAATGTCACTTTTCTCTCTCTGTGTCTGGTTTGAAGTGTCATTTCCTCAGAGACGCTATACAGCAGAGTTCGATTCATGACCTCGCACATTTCTCTTTCTCTCTCTATATGATATTTAATTATATTTTTTAAACTCATAAGACTTATTTGTGGGCCGGTAGTGAGAGACGCTGCCCGGTTTCTCCAGCTCAGTTTGGTGGATCAGGGTTAAACGTCTCTCCACATAGCTGATAAACCATAGCATTGGATGCTCGGCCCCCGGGGGATTGTGGGTATTGGTTCTTAAAGCCCCGCCATGAGTGATTTGAAGTAAAAGAGCATAGCTGATTACCACTCCAGCTGTTCTCCAGTGGAAACGCCTGCGTCCAGTAGCGAAAAGTGCATTATAAAGCATCAGTGTGCTGGAGGCCGTAGACACAGACCACTACTTCCACAGCATGTGGCTACGATTGAGACGCGCGGCGTAAGAACAATGCTAAAGGTGACCTGAAGCTACATTATCAGTACATTATTTTTAACGTGGTTAAAAAAGCAGCATACTTTTTTTTAGGGAGCCGCGGCTTTAAGTCTCGCCAGTCTCTTTCTCCTCTTTTATTGATTCTTCTCTTCGAATAATCTCTCTGTCTATGGCTGATCCCCGTTGGGTCAATATGAGGCTGTAATTAGCGCTGGCCTGTGTTAGCAGGGCACATGGAGTAGAGTTACTGACACACGGCTGATGGTTTCAGTGGTTGTCTGTGGCACTAGTGTGTCTTCTCCATGTTCACTATTGACTCGACCCCGTGTGGGCTCGTTACAAGTGCACTATTTTAACCAGTGTTTGGGTAATACGCATATTGGAGTGCGTCGTTATCTTAGCGACATGCTAACAGAAAACATGATACATTTTTTGTAAAAGCTTATCATAAATGCACTGTTATTTAAATTTTATTTGGGGGGGGGGGGGGGGGGGGGGAGGTTGTCAATAAAACAAAGATAATTTGACTATATTTTACAAGAAAAAAGAAAATAAATTTCAGTTTGTCTTAAAAAAAATATAATTTTTTTTTTTTATATTTACTAGCTAGTAAAAATAGTTTCAAAGTAATTTTTCAGTGCAGTTTCTAACCATTCATTGTTTAACAAATGAATGATTATATTTTAATATTATAAGATTATATTTAAGATAATATTATATTTATGTTAATTATATATAATTGTGTACAATTATATTAAATATAGTTGTATTATTATTTTATAAATGTTTTTGAAAACATATTTTATTTATTTATTATTTATTAAAATATTGCATTGATGCTACATTTATTATTTTATTTATTTGGCAACACTTTACGATAATGTTTAATTTATTAATTGAACCAACAACAACAGCATTTTTTACTGCATTTATTAATCTATTTTAATGTTAATTATTCTATTGTTGACTGTTAATTCATGATTGTTCATAATCCAGTAAATAATATTAATTTATGTAACTTGAAATGTTATTTTATTAGCATACCGTATGTAGAAATTTACATCAGTTATTAATTTTAAAGTATTGATCATTGATAATTTCCTAACTAATATTAATCAATTGAACCTCATTAACTTTATTTATGTATTTAGTATTTAATAGTTTTATTTAGTATATTTTAGTTACAATTATTTTGCACATTGTCAACTAAAATGATATACAAAGCAAAGTGGACTAAAATGAATGAATATGACATTGTGAATATTGACTTATTCAATGTTAATATTTTTTAATAAGTTGTCATATAAATGTTAATATTTGTAATATATACAGTTTTTTTTTTTTTTGTCATCTAAAAATATATGCCATTTTAGTCAGGGTCAATTTATGAATATGTGAATAAATATTGACTAAACATAAGGGACTTTTGCACATGCACACAATATGTCCAGAAGATAAAGCGTGTAAAAATGAATAGCAATATAGTATTCCAATGAGCTCGACTTGAGTTGCGTCTCAATCTCATGCTACACTAATGAGAGGAAAAGAGCAGCGCATGATAGCGGTAATGAAGATCAGAGAGAAGATGACAGGGATTCGATTAGAGTCGAATACAGCTGTATTACGAGCGCCTGCCTCTCATAAACAAAAGCGATTCCCATCCGCGCGCTCTCAGCTGCTCCCCGATGCATAATGCATTCGTTTAGCCGCGTTAAGATCTGCAGAAACGCATGCATTCTGTCGTCTGCGCGATCCATTATCTGTCGCCGCGACCGTCGTTTATACGGAAGCGTATTGCATTCACTTGAGGAAAAAAATCTACTCTGTTTTTCTAAATTAACGAGTTAATTATCTCAGAATTACGAGATATTTTTAATGGAAAAAAAAACGTTTTTGCTCTGTTTTTCTGAATTAACGAGTTAATTATCTCAAAATTATGAGTAACTCATTAATTCATAAAAACAGAGTGAAAAAAATGTTTTTCAAGAAAAATGTATCTCATAATTCTGAGATATTAAGAATCTCTGAAAAACAGAGCAAAAACTTTTTTTTCATGAAAAAATCTCGTAATTCTGAGATAATTAACTCGTTAATTCAGAAAAACAGAGTAGTTTTTTTCCTCAAGTGAATGCAATACGCTTCCGTACGTTTAGTATCTGACGTCTGTTTATAAAGTCTGCAATGTCGTAAGTGTTACGCTAACGATGACATGAATCACTTCCTGTTTGTTTCCAAGAGATGATTGACAGCTGTGGAATTTGGGTTCACAAGTTTGATCCCTAAGCCTCCTGTCAATCAGCCGTCGCGCGACTTGCGTTTTATTTTTTATTTTTTTTTTATTTTTTTTTTTAACGTCGCGACATGGTGATGACGTCGGTCTCCCACTGCAACCTGGGATTTTAGAAAGTTGCAAAAAAGCAACATGATTTTTTTAAGGATGATTTTTACTAAAAATTCCATATAATTTTAAATCATACATTTATTTTTATTATTTATATATTATTACACTCTAAAAAATGCTGGGTTGTTTTAACCCAATTTTGGGTCAAATACGGACAAACCCAAACGTTGGGTTAAAAATGTAATTAAAAAATTGAACCCAATGACTGGGTTTGTACATATTTGACCCAAAATTGGGTTAAAACAACCCAGCATTTTTTAGAGTGAAGACACTGAAATCAGCATAACCTGGCAGCCGTCGTATGAGACTATAAAAAGTCGCAGAACTATTTTAACTTCATTCAGGGCAGTAGCTCAGAGCTGATGGAGTTGATGCGTTTGTCTGTAGTTCCAGTAGATCCGTGTTTTCCCGGGCTGGAGATGTGCATTCACACACAGCACACGCCAGGCCTCCGGAAGAGAAGCTCGTCTGCTTTGATCCTGTGTAATCGAGCCTGATTCGGCACGGCTCCGGGTCGCCTCCGTGTGACGGACCTTCACTGACGGTTGTTGCTCTCCAGCTCTGCTTTCCAACATCTAGTTCTTCTCCTCTGTTGGACACCGACGTCCTTGTTTCTTTGCTGTCATGTAGCATGATTGTTTTTTTTTTTCTCATATATTTTATTTAATAAAAATAAAAAAATAAATAAACAGCAAATTCATCCAGGAGTATTATTTTATGAAATGATTTGCTAAATTACCATTTATTTATTAATTTAAACAGTTATTTTAGTTAACTATATATATATATATATATATATATATATATATATATATATATATATATATATATATATATATATATAATTTTTTTTCCAAAATACTTTAAAGAGGTTATATCACGCAATTCCGAATTTTCTCGCAATTCCAATTTTTTTCTTATAATTCCTACGTTATTTCTCACATTTCTAAGTTTATCGTACAATTCTGACTTTATATCTCGCGGTTAAAAAAAATTCTCACAATTTCAAAAAAAAGTTTATCACAATTTCTGTGTTATTTCTCACATATCAAAGTTTATGTCTCACAATTCCGAATTTTTTTTCACAATTCCATTTTTTTTATTCCGAGTTTGTTACCCACAATTCCGATTTTATACCTCACAATTCTCACTTTCGATCTCGCAATTCCCCCCAAAAATCTCACAATTCCAATTAATGTTTAATTACGAGTTTATTACTCAAAATACTGAGTTTATCTCACAATTACGAGTTTATACCTCTCACTTTTGATCTCGCAATTCCTCACAATTCTCAGTTTATATCTAAACTTGCAATTGCAGGGGGGAAAAAGTCAGAATTGTGATTTAAATATGAGTAGCTGCAAAAAATAAAGTCAGAATTGTGAGATATAAACTCTCAGCTCTGAGAAAAGCACCGCTTCCCTCCCTCATGACGAGAGTCTTATATTACTGTTGTCGTTTTGGCCGTCTCTTAAAGACTCGACACATAGGAGATCACGTAGATCAACACGTGAACGCTCTCCGGCCGATGTTTGCCTCAGTTACAGATCTCCGTGGCCTGGGACGAACTGAACTGTTAATGTTTAAAGAGTCTGAGAGCGCATGTTGAACCTCCTGTGCCATTCGCTGTCTTCCACGGCTTCGGCACTAGACCGTGCAGAACGAGCATCTGCTCCCTCAAGCAAACGCGTCTTCATCTCAAACTTCAGGCCGAGACCAGCAGGGTCATCGCCGCTTGAGAACGCGAACGCAAGGGTCCGTCCAGAGAGCATTCAGATATGTGTGTGTGTGATGTTCTTCTCCAGTTCATAGACACGCTGGAGTTTCTCTTCCACCGACGCCGGCGCCCTCCCAATTAAATGCACTAATAGAAATGGTCGTCCATGTAGGACGCAGATCATACTGTAATTACACACAGATCAAATGCTCGCGCACGCTCTATTGGTTATTTCATGTTTACAGTCATACAGACTTTTTTTCCCTTTTGGTTTTTATTTTTTGGAGGAGTCTTTAATTTAATTTATTTGTTTTGGAAGAAAACCACAGTAATGCAGTTCCTCTCATTTAGTGTAACGCGAGCGAGAGTAAAGTAAGAGTCCAGGGATGGAAACACAGAGAGCAAACACACACACACACACACACACACACACGCACTCACACACTCACACACACGCACACACACACACACACACGCTCTCACACACACACACACACACACACACACACACACACGCTCTCTCACACGCACACACACACACACACACACACACACACGCTCTCTCACACGCACACACACACACACACACACACACGCACTCACACACACACACACGCACACACACACACACACACACACACGCACTCACACACACACACACGCACACACACACACACACACACACACACACACACACACACACACGCTCTCTCACACACACGCTCTCACACACACACACACACACACACACACACGCTCTCTCACACACACACACACACACACACGCACACACACGCACACACACACACACACACGCACACACACGCACACACACACACACACACACACGCAGGAAGCTTTCAGCCAGGAGTGATTACCTTCCCTTAACTCTCTTTCATGATGTGCCTTATATTTGGTAGAAATTTAAAGTGACTTATGTAATATTTGGGCTTATGTTTAAGATTTTATATGATATTTAATCTTTTATTTAGTATTATGTATGACATTGGGCATATAATTAGAATTGTAAATGACATTTCGTCTTATAATTAGTATTTTATATGATATTTTGGATTATCTTTATTATATTATATGATATTTAGGCTTATATTTAATATTTTATATGATAGTTAGGCTTATGTTTAATATTTTATATGATAGTTAGGCTTATATTTTATATGATATTTCGGCTTATATTTAGCATTTTATATGATATTTAGGATCATGTTTAATATGTTATATGATATTTAGGCTTATATTTAGTTTTTTATATGATATTTATACTTGTATTTAGTATTTTATATAATGTTTAGGCTTACATTTAATATTTTATATGATATTAAGCGTATACTCATTGTATTTTATGATATTTAGGCTTATATTTAGTATTTTATATGATATTTAGGCTTGTATCTATTATGTAGGCTTATATGTAGTATTTTATATGATATTTCGGCTTATATTTAGTGTTTTATATGATATTTAGGATTATGTTTAATTTGCTAAATGATAATTAGGCTTATATTTAGTATTTTATATGATATTTAGACTTGTATTTTATATAATGTTTAGGCTTATATTTAATATTCCATAGGATATTTAAGCTTATAGTCATTGTATTTTATGATATTTAGGCTTATATTTAGTATTTTATATTACTTTTCGGTCTATATATTTAGTAATATACAGGCCTTATTTTAGTAAATTATATTTGAGCTTATAATTAGTATTTTATATGGTACAAATCAGGCTTTCAGTACTTTTTGTATGATATATGAGTTCATATTTAGCATTATACATGCTATTTGGCTTTTATTTAGTATTCTGCATGATATCATATGAGTATTATGGATGCTATTTGAGCATTAAACATGATAATTTGCCTTATATGTGGTATTATAAAAGGTAAAATGCCTTTATTGGCGCTGTGGCCTCGATCCTTCTGCTCTGAGTCCTCTGAGATAACTTCTTTTGTTTTAATTCAGCGCTTGCACCGTGGATCCTGTTTCAAGGTTTGCGTTCTCGAGCGTCAAACACTGTTGTTGTGCGGATGATCGGCCGGAGCGCGTTAAGTGTTTTCCGTTAGAACGGTGTCGTGTTAGCGGCCCCTAAGTTAATAACCAATGATCTTTGCAACAAGTGAATCAATCAAAACTAACTTTAGCCGGACGATGACTTTATTCTAGAGCTGCTGTGAAGCCAAAACACTCTCTGTTACTGTAATCTCCTGTCATCCCTGTAAAGCTGCTTTGAAACAGCCTGTATTGGTAAAAGCGCTGTATAAATGAAGGTGACTTCTGGCCACTCGACCTTCACGAGCGTTCCTGGTCCCGGGGCCTCGGCTCTGTAAACACAGCTGTGAGATCTCAGACGGGGAGCCACTTAGCGGGCCGGTTGTCACTGTCGCTCTGTCACAATGCGGCGCCGCTAGCGATTTTGGGCCCTGTGAAAGAATATGAGGTTGGGCTCCCTATTTCACCCATTATTCCATTAATAAAATCCATCTCTGGGGGCCCCAAAAGTGCGTGGGCCCTTAGAATCGTCCTCGCCTCCCTCCCCGCGTTCCCCGCTCCACCTCCTCGGGTGCCAGAAACAGCTGGACTCGGGCATCAGACAGACGCTTGCCACGCAACCATCGCCACACGCCACCGCCTAATTATACAGCGGCCGGCGGAGCCTGTGCGATCGCAGCGCTATCAAAGCCCGACGGGGAGCGGGCATCTGTACACGTCTGCAGTGCCGCTGTAATACACAACTAAACACACACACACAGTGTTTTTGAGTGTTTGCACACTGCAGTGAGTGATCATAGGCAGTCCTTAAAACTGAAAAAACACGGCTTAGCTGTTCTGCATTAAATCATCTAATCATGATTTAATATTAGTAATGCGTATAATTTTTAATCTTTATATTGTTGTATTATTCATGATCTTTCTATTATATTTGGGCTTAGATATTTAGTATTTTATGATATTTAGTATTATGCATGAAATTTGAGCTTATAATTAGCATTTTATATGATATTTAGGCTTATATCACATGACATTTAACCTTTATACCTATAGTTTTAATATTTATATTTAGTATTAATTATATTTTTTTCTTATAGATTAAATATAAGCTTAAACATCAGATAAATTACAAGCCCAAATATAGTTTTATGAAATTTGAGCTTATAATTAGTATTTTATAATAATACTTAGGCTTATATTTAGTATTTCATGATATTTAGGCTTATTTTTAGTATTTTATACTATGTTTAGGCTTATATTTAGTATTTTTTATGATATTTAAGTTTATATTTAAAAATATGCATTGAATTTGGACTTATAATTAGTATTATTTATATATATATATTACCTTATTTAAGACTATACATTATATTTGAGCTTACATTTAGTATTGAACATGATTTTGGGGCTTGCATTTGGTATAATGCATAATATTCCACCTTATTTTTTAGTATTTGCCTTATATTTGATATTATAAAATGTAAAATAGCTTCAGGGTTGCCTTTAGTGAAACATAAATCTAGCAGCTGTATCTGCGAGTCTGTAGGGTCTTATTAAAACAGAGGCGATAATTATGACTGTGGTTGTGAATTACCATAATTTGTGCAAAATCCCGAGTTTCATCAATCCTGACGGAAATCTAAAGTCCAAATTTCGAGCAGTCAACCCCACGTTTTAGGCTCAGTTTGAAATGTTAATGTCAGGCGGCTCCGTTTCAGGGAGCCGGAAGAGTTTGTCTATTGTAGAAATACATTTTTAAGAAACTTCTTGAAATTGGGATTGTGTCTTTGATTCTGTAGGCATACTATTTGGCAAATACCAATAGACCCGATGCCGTGTGTAGAGGTTGGGCTATGATAGTGTATCTGGAGAGACTGAAATGGGATTCACGCTCCTTGATGGAGCATTCTGCCTCGGCCCCGCAGCCTTCGATCTCTCCGCGCCCAGTCCATTATTAGTATCCCTGCACTCGTGTCCCGCAGCCGAATCCAGAGCAACTTAAACAAGCTCGTCCTTTCCTTCATGCACTTCCTGTTATGCTAATTGAGCTGTTTTTGGAGCACAGGAAATTAAATTGACCAACTCTCAAATCCGAACAGCTGGGGCTACAGATTAGTTAAATGTCGCCTTTGAAAAAAACACATCTTCCACCTCCCATCATATGGTTTATATTCCATTTTTCTCTCTTTTGCTCTTCCCCCCACTCCTTCCCAGAGTTCTCTGTCATATTAATGTGCGTCTAAAGCCATCTCTGGCTGTGGCGAGAGCTAATCAGTTAACCTGATTAAGGAACTGATGAAATTAAATCATTTCGGTAAGTGAAAATAATAAAATAGCCAGTGCAGGGGAGGACACGTCTACGGAATTTGATGCCGCCCGTGAGACTTTTATCAGCAGGAAAGTGTTTGCCGGAGAGCAGTTTTTAAAAATGCACGATACTCAAAGAATGCTTTGTGTAATTATAAAGTGTGTCTCTGGTTGATAAAGCTGTTAACAAGAATGCCACGGTACCGGCAGAAGGCGGCAGTTGTGTATATATTACCTATTTATTTTGATGTACAAGCTGCAATAGCCATTTTACTTTTAATCTGTGATGTGAAATATTACACCTGCACGGATAATGAGCTTCAGAGATCATCATAAATCAACAAGAACTCATTTACTTATAAACACCCAGCGGCAAAAAACTGGGTATCATACATGATATTTAATATTATTCATAGTATTTGCTGTTATTTCGTGTTATCCATAGTAAATGGTCTATTATTTGTCACTATGGTTGTATTTTAACTATTTTCCCCGTCAACGACGGAATTTTCTGTCATTTAGGAAACGGCACTTATCCACCAATGACGTAATTTTACTGCTTTTCGTTTTTTTCCTGGTTATACGGTAGGGGGCGCTATTACGCAACTTCTGAAAGATTACTGAATCTCCGGATCAAAACGCGTTGCAAACAGCCGCAATAGCCATTTTACTTTTAATCTGTGATGTGAAATATTACAGCTGCACGGATAATGAGCTTCAGAGATCATCATAAATCAATCAAAACTCATTTGCTTATTACCATGGATGCACGTCTGCGAATCCACTTGCACTAAACTGACCGCTCAGGTTAAGAGGCTTTGCACCTGTCACTTGCATAATGCCATTAAATCACAAGCTACAATTAAATGCAATTACAGATAATAACAGCGAGCGTCAAAGCTAACGGATCGGAGGGTTAGGGGTGGGGGGCAGGGTGTTTAGGACGACTTCAGTGCCCTGCTGAATCGGTGAATGCGCAGCTGTTGGCTAAAGTGGCCGTTGTACTCAGCCCGCTATGCTGAACATCATAACAGCATCATTATCATCGCGGCTTAACAGCCTCTTAGCCAGGCCAGAGGCGGCCTTCGGAGCCACCCAGATAAAAACCCAGAACCGGCATAGGCCTGTAATTGCATTCCGGTATGTTTTTTAAGGAATTATGATGTTGAATTAGCCCTCTGCAAAGTGCAGAACAAAGCATCAGAAATAGCACCAGAAATGCGTGGTGACTGAGAGTGGGGAAAGCTGTGTTTTGTCTAATGGACAACTATTTGAAAGCCTTCCAATTAAAACTGGCGTTGAGGGTTATGGGACGACACAAGGCTCTAGTGCACATGCCCAGAGCTTAATTGTAAATCAACTGGTTGTGACAATGTCAAAAATCTGTTCTGGAGACAATAGTTACCTAATTGTGTGATCGGATTGGTGGGGAATATTGGAGTTACAACTCCAGGGCTTTTTTAAGCATGAATACAAGCCAGGCAGGACAGGACTAAGGGCTCTTGGCGCGGATATGCCTCCCTACTGCCTGATTTCCATCGTATTTTACCAGAGCAACTGACCCTGAACCAATTTGAGTGTTTGAAGAGTACATCTGCAAGGCAAATTCTTTTTCTAGCAATTCTCCATTACTATTACCCGTAGAGGACATCTCTACATTGGGAGTGCTCGTGGTGAGGCTCTCTTAGCGGATGATTCCAGTTCAGTTGTTGCATCCCGGTGACAATATAGACACTCTTTCCATTTGCTTTTGTATGCCCGCAGTCATTATGGCAGTATATGCAGCACCATGGCACTGGTATTATTGCCAGTCCTGTCTCGACCTCTTTCACAAATAGAATTTGCATTGCTTTGACATTTCTATCAGTGGCTCTGTTTGCTGCTCCCACTCGCCCACCACCAGTCAAGACTACCCACCACTTGCTGCCTTTAATTAAGCTCAAATCAAATTACTCATCTTGTGTTTAAGGCTTAATTTGTGTGGTTTTCAGAAATCCTATTCTGGTGTCACAGCATGGATAATCAGGCCATGGATCACATGTACAATAAACAAAGATTGTCGCTCTCCAAAATATTACAGAATAGTTGCTTTTGAAAGGGAAATTACCTGTGTAGTGACCCCCCCCCAAGCAGGAACTTTTAAACCTCCTGTCTCCACTGGTTAATAATCAATAGGCAGCCATAATGCTTCCCCAGCAAACACTGAATAAAAGAACAAGGAAATAAAAGGTCATTGCACAAAACATTGGCTCTAGTCCCTTTTCTTTGGTGTAAAAACAACAGTTTCTGGTACCAGGTACATTGCTTTGGTTCCCTGTAATGTCATGAGTCTTGGCACACCTTTGTGATTCTCAAAGGGTTCAAAGGATGTGACCTTCACACCTAGAGCCTGACTTGTGCCCATTGGCGAAGTCTACAGTGTCCACAGTTCTCTGCCAGCATGTGAGTCACACCAGGACAAAGAAGTGAAAGGTTTTCCCTTTACATTATCAGTCATTGTCTTTACAGCAGATGCCATGAAGAGCGCGAAAGCTTGTGTTGGCCTACAACAGCAGGGATCAGCCATGCTGGATTCTGTTGAAGAGCGAGAGGGGTGAATTGTCAAACTCTATTGTGTGTTTGTATGTCACCTGTCTCTTCAAATTGACTTCAACTACGGAGGAACCTGGGGTGAAATGTCACCAGTGCTTGCCCCGGTTAAACGGCCCTGTCGCTAGTGTAGACTCTGATCTGTAGGGCCCGAATGGTATGTATGATGGTACGAGTGTGCTCTTTGCTATGCTAATGTTTGATTGCCCCTCAGCAATCCCCTTGAGGGTCCCTGTAGAAAAACAGGTCCACTCGCTCATTGCAAGCCAAGTTGGTTCTTCCAGATACTCGTTTAGTAGTATCTAGAGTTAGTAGGAACTTTCGAGTAGGTTATTGGGGGCTATCGCACCAGAGGAACCTTTTTATAAAACTAATAATGGAAGTACCCATTTTTTGGCGTGTTTGCACCGCAGGAACTGGGAACGATTTTAGTCTTAGGACCGCCTTTTGGGAGAACTAAATTAGCTCCTACTTCAGAGTAGGTTCTAACCCAGCACAATAGGATCTACCAGTGACGTAAAAGTACACTGATTGGCCAAATGCGCTCGAAACACCAGCACCCACAATTTTTTTAAAAAGCTATGTAAACACACAGATTATAGCCTATATATTTACTCCACAAACTAACTCTACGAACATGAAAAACAGTGATAAATAGACCTCTCAACCTTTACGCTTAGGAGAAAATCCAACTCGATTTTGAGGGGACAAAGCCAAACATGATTATGTATTTCTGCTCAGCTAGCGACATTGGGCATCAACCACATGGCAAACGCTAATATATTCATATGCAGTTTACTTTCTTTGTATAACAGTTCTATCTAATCACATATTAGACAGGACTGTTAAACAGATGGTAAACTAATGAAGACGGAGAACGGGAGCACTGTGTGCTCAGGCTCTGGCGTTCTCAACGCCGTCAATGTCCGCCGCACCTTCAAAATAAAAGTGCAAAACAAGCATGGCTTACGTCAGTAGTTCCTACTGGCTATGTGAATGCAACCAAGAAAATGGCCCTAGGTGAACATTTAGTTCTCGGGGAACCACCCTGGTGGCTATTACCTATATCTGAGTTCCTAGAACTAACCACTGCAAAAGCCCCTATTGACATCTGAATGTACATTATTTGTGTCCAAACCTCTCACATTCTCCACTACAGAGCTCATTCTATGTCAAGGTGGTTCTTCCAGAAACTTGCTTAATAGCAACTTTCCAGTTGGTAATTGCCATCTAATTGTCTACTGCTTGTCTTTAAACTTCTCTATGTTCTCCCCTACAGAAGACCTACTTCCTGGGGGGTTCCCCAACATTGACATGGGCCCACAGCTGAAGGTAGTGGAACGCACACGTACAGCTACCATGCTTTGCGCCGCCAGTGGTAACCCCGACCCAGAAATCACCTGGTTCAAAGACTTCCTTCCCATCGACCCTAGCACAAGTAACGGCAGAATCAAACAGCTCAGATCAGGTAAGACAAATGACGGTGCTTTACTGCTAATATACTTAATATACTTTTCCTCTCACTGCTTCCGTTTTAGGATTCTGTATCAGTCCTTTTTCTGATTGTAGGTACCCTGCGCTCTTCCAAAACAACCCACCCAGAGCGTTAGTGCAACACAATAAAGTTGCTAGGGAAGCTGAAATGGAAAGATAATGACTTTTAATGAACAGTGTCAGAGGAGCTTAGTCCAGATTTTGTGGCAAGCGTATGATTAATGTCTGGTTTAGGCTAATGAAACTTTATTGAAAGACCCAGTAAAACAGAGTCTAATTATATATCTCATTAAGTCTAGCGCTCCAGTCGCCCCAAGGCCACCGTTGTGGGTCAGTGATTTGTCAGCAACAGAGAAAAGAAAATCTATTGGGTTGCATTTGATTCAGAGCTGTTGATACAAATTGGTATGGGCAGTAGATACTCGGCTACCAACCCTTGACCTGAACTCGCTTACCCAGAGTTCCCCTTTTCAGGATCAGTCATGGCATTTCCAAAATAAACTTTCAGATTCAAGCAAAATGGTTTGGTGGTGAACGGCTACATCTGCTCTCACTTATGTTAGACTTGAGTGTTTTGTTTTGCTCTGTGTTAATGGAAGACCCAGACTCGCTGAGGGGGTATCACAGGCCTCCGTAACACCGTTGGCTGTGGTACAGGAACACAAATACCTTTGACTTCTCCAGTTAAGGACAAGGAGGACTAAATAGTCAACCCTTTTAGCTTCCATTAGCGAAGTCACTAGCCTCAAGGTTAGCACTCGTAGCTCATTTTGCAAGCTAATTTCTCTTCCCTGCCAACAGACATACAAGATAAACCCGACAAATCTGAAAATGTTTGTTAGCATACAGCCGAAACAGTTAGCAGCTAAGTTTAGCATGGCTGTGCGACCTGTCCTCCCTCTGTATGTTTTGTCTGTCTTTTCGTCACTGTGTGTGTGGGTCATACATGTTTTTGTGCTTCACTCTCTGTTCTCTTGTCTCTATTTCAATTGAAGCAGGTTTCTGGCGGCATTCACATGCAGAACATTGACTAGCCCTTAATAATTAACATACCATTGGAGTACTACTAATTAGACAAACTAAATTCAGTATTCACAGCATACAGCATGTACAAATTAGCTATAATCATGGTCTTAATTCAATTTGTGTGTTAGTGAGTTATCTAAATGCTTTCAGTAGTATTTATTTGGTACGTCTAATTGGTAATTAAAATCCCATATTTTTCTAAATCTTTAGAGATGTTAATGAACTTCTTAAGGCAATAATTATTTTATCAAGAGCAATTTGTCTGACTGTGTTTTTACACAATATATATAAAACAGAAACCTAACCTTAACTCTAACTATACATTTAAAATGTAGAAACCTGGAACTGTTCTTGATTTTGTGAGATTCCCCCATAAGCTAATCATCAAATGAGGTTATAAAACGTGTCTAAAATCTGTTTAACGTGCATCTAACCATCTGACGTGTCATCTTACAAAGAGATCTTCCCCACTAAACTCTGTTTATTTCAGGATGTGTGTAGTTGCTGTGAATCCGGCCCTAAAATGTGCTGTTTTATTGTTCCTTTCTGTTTCTTTTTCTGTTTATTATCATTTCCAGAAGCCTTTGGTAAGTGTCTCAGTGAGTGCGCAAGCTTCCTAGTGTCCCTGAAGCAGATGGCATTTTAACTTCGCTTTAAAATGCATGTCCTACCCTCTGCTTTCCCTTTCACGTCTGTCTGTACCCTCCTTATTTATTTTTCTTCTCCTCGCCCACTAACATGAAACATTTCCCAGTTTCTCTCAAGACTCGACCCAGCTTTTGGGGATGACACACTGCAGAAAGCCTTTGTGTGTGCGAGTTTGCGTGTGTGGATTTACTAGTTAAACCGTCTAGTGTTCTTCATTCACATCCAGCTCTCAAGAGAATTCCTTCTCTGGCTTTGCTTCAACTCTCACCGGCCACAAATATTCCGATGGTTATAAAACAGAAGAATAACAGATTAGAATTTCAGAAGCTCCGGCCAAGCAGTTGCGGTTCTGTTGTTGACCGCCGGACACACCCTCGGTCCGTGTGCCACCGAGCGCTTGCTCAACTCCATCACAATAACATATTTATCATCTGAGCAGAACCAGCCTAGATGGCTGAAAACTGCTGGGGCCTTGGAGCCTTCCGGCCCAGCCTGGATCTATAAAGAAGCCAAAAGCAAACATCACCCGAGGTCCTGTACCCAAGGGATGGATTACATTTGCAGGTCCTCCATAGTTCATGTGCTTGAAAGGTAAAGGCAACCTGAAATGGCATTCAAACCCTATTTTACTTCTGAAATATGAGGTGTTTCTTGGATAGAAAAGAAGAAAATTTATCAGGAATTGATTGGATTGTGAAAAAGTTTGGCTAATAATTAACATTATCCCAACATGCCTTACAACCTTAATGGCCTTAGACGCCTTGCTGAAGAAATCTAGCCTAAGTAAGTCTTAGCTGATCTCCCAGCTTGGTCAAACTGGTCTGCCAGCTGGTTTTACAGGGATTTGGGGTAGTTTTCATCTAGGAGACCACCTTATCCTAGTTCAAGTGGTTGTGTTTGATTTCATGCTGACTTGATTGTTCATCACATGTTTTGTTGTGTCTTTGAAAGCTCTTTCAGCAGAGCCCTGAGAGCGAGTGAAGGTGTCTTATGTAGGGATGTTTACTTTAGAGCGATCCTGCTGCCCGATCCTCCGACCTAGAGGGATTTATGTTGATGAGAAAAAGGCCTGTAGCTGTCGACACCAGCCAAGACTTCTGCTTTCCTGTTTTTATCTCTATTCCGAAGTGAAACTGATCTCTTTAGTTTCCATACCGGGGCCGAAGTCATTTTTCTTGAGAGGAAAACAAGATCTGGCGTGCTTTTGAATAACCCGTGTCCTTTCTTTAGTTGGCAGCAGCCGTCACAGTTGCGGCCGTTGTCTGATATATGGATCTCGTCTTGGTGTAGGTACAGCTGCTCCTCCTGAAATCTCCACAGGCGATACCTTGGGAGGAACGCGGGACATTCCTGCTGTGGTTTGCACTTCCTGTGCACGCTGGCTGGCAGTCTGATTGGAACAGGCCCCGAAGTGCTTGTCTAATTGATGGCTTTTAAGCTCTGCTACAGTGGTTAAGAGCAGGACTCACACTGTGACTTGATGGACCCAAATGAACTTCTGTAGCGTTGCTATATGGTTCTTTGGTAATTAAAGACAATGATGTTTCATTGTTAGTTCTTTAGAAACGTCAAGCTCTTTTGGGTAGTTTGAAGCCTTTCATGGCTTGAGTCTGTTTAAACTGAAAGTGTATTCATTTATACAGACCAATCACTGTAGGTGTAATGGCTGGAGCTTGACCTCATTAGGGTTAGGGTGTGACAGGACATTCAAGCTCCACCCATTATGTACAAAGAGGCGGGGCTAGATGTCAAGCCCCACCCATTACTTACAAAGAAGCAGAGCCGGTTTTTGAGGTCCACTCACTACGTACAGATAGGCGGGGCTGGATGTCAAGCCCCACCCATTACATACAGAGAGGTGAAGCTGGATGTCAAGCTTCTCCCATTGCATACAGAGAGGCGGGGCTGGATTTCAAGCTCCACCCATCGTGTACAGAGAGGCGGGGCTGGATGTCAAGCTCCACCCATTGAGCAGCATCTCGATCTGCGAGTCACCGGCCGTCTGATACGATGAAGGCGGTGAGTTTTTCTGTAGGGAAAGACGACATCTGCGACATTTTTAAGGTCACTCGGGCCTAAACGCATGGCAGTGAGCCGGACTCAGTTTCAGCTATGCAGATGGATTAAGACCGCGGCCAGATTGTCTGCCGCCCCCAATAAAACCCACTTTTTTTTCCTGCCAGAGTAGATGTCTGGAAGCTTCTTTGAGCAAACGACAGCACTTTTTAGCATCTTGTCCAGTCATTCTGTGTGGAATTTGTGTGTTTGAAAACCTCTAACCTTTAACCTAACCTCACCTAACCAGTTCTTTCCAAACCTTAACCATAACTTTGATTCTAGTAGGAACAAAAACAAGCTAATTCTGCTGCCTCAACGTCCCTGATACTAACTAAACACTGACGATCCCTAATCCCCGTGCCCTTCTGATTCCTCCTCAACTCCTTAAATATACATAAACAACTTTTAAATTATGAATATTTTGCCTGCTTTTCAAAAAGACGCCGTCCGTGAGCCTCAAAGCTCACATGCGTTCGGCTGTAGGTTGAATTATTTAGTGCACTTCTCGCAGCGTTGTGCATTTGTATTGTATATTGCTGTTTGGAGGCTCATAAATATGAATACTAGATGAAACCTCTTTTATTTACACTCTTTTTATTATATTTTGTTCGTCAAGGCACAGCGTTATTGATGTTGTTTTTTTTTAAACAGGAATACTGAGTAAAATGGTGCGTTTTAGCACTGCCGGAGACGATATGAGAAGTTAATATTAGTCTGATCGAGAAGCAGGCAAAATATCCTTCGCGTTACACGGATGACCTTCATACGGCTGCTGGACAAAAGAGCTCGCTGTGTGTCTATAGCGCTGGGGTCAGAGAGGGACAGGATTTCATCGAGCTGATTATAGTGGAGAAACAAACCTAAAACAGGCCACTGCGAGGTGTTACAGATAGGAAGACGAGGGGCAAAGACAGCTTTGCTTGTGAATGTTAGATATGACGTCACGTAGACGTTGGTAAGATAATGCTAACCATGACTGGATTAGTAATGCTTGATTTTAAGGCCTCATTTTACATGTCTGGCTACAATTGTGGAGTGTTTTGATTTGTTTTAGCAGTGCACCCTAGCAGAATAAAAAATGAATGAATGTATAAAGCATTTAAATTAATATTTTATTTAAATTATTTTACATCCAGATTTAATATATTGTATATATATGTAATTATGGAGAAAATACAGTTTTATTATTATTATAGATTTTTTTGTAATTTTCAGTGGACCCCAGCAAATAAAAATAACACAATTTTAATAATCTATTATATGAGCTAATCATTATTTTAATTAGACTGTTTTTTTCAGTGCTGTACAGCCTAGAAAAATTAAACTCAATCATACTAATAATGAACAATAATAAGATTCATAAATTTAATAATGAATTATGAAATAAAAATATTCTGATTTATATTTAAATTACCATTATATTTTATTTATATTATGAATTCATTCATTTAAATTATTTAATGAGTAATTTAGTTAGTAAAATAGCCATTATTATTAATATAAATTAAATTAAATGAAATAATAAATGTAATTAAAACATTATATTTAATTTATGCTTTTATAAACTATTTTTATGTGTGGTTTCTCTATACATAATAAAGTTAAATATTTTGTAATTATTTAAAAAAACTGTTAAAACGTTACAACACACTCAAACACACTTTCTTTAGCGTCTTTAACCTTTACAAACACATCCGATTGTTTATGCATCTATGAAGTAGAGGAGGGAAAGAAAGATGAATGTAAAGCTCCACGTCCAGCACTTTAACCTTTACTGAAGCTGTGATGATAATCCCACACTAAACTAACCAGTACATTAAGAGAGTCATAACCTGAACGTACATGGAGTGGTGCAGGTATGACATCACTTTGTAAGCCAAAACGCGGAAACAAGTTAGCATTTTAGCACTTCCATTGTCCCAGAGTCAATGTTTTGTCGAGGGAACCAGTGTGATGCTAACTACCGATTGGCCTACAGCGACGTCATTCCTGCACCTCTCTATTAACCGTGAACTAAACTGATGTCTGTTTCGTTTGTGTCTTTTTCCAGAGGGTACTCCCATCCGAGGTAAGACACTAATATAAAAACACAACTAACCTTAACTTAACTACCTCAACTAACTAATGACTCCAGACGACCTCTTGCTGTCGGAAACGGAGAGCGGCTGTCCTCTTCTTTCTCCAGCTTTCATTGTGTGTCTTTGTGTGCGTGTTTGTATCTGTGTCCCGTGTCATGTGTGTTTAATGTCAGTGTTGGGAGTCAGACAGGTGTCGGGGGTGGTGTTTACCTACGTCTGTGACATTTGTGCTGTTTGGCGGGGCGCTTTCAGGCCACACTTATCACGCTAATGAGGACGCTGGGTAAACGGTGTCGCAGCCTTCCTTTCAGTCCTGATCTCATCTCCAGCCGAATCACCAATGCTAACGTTACACACATTTACCTAGACCTTTTCCAGCTAAAATGTCTCTGTTTCCACAGAGTTTGGAGATGATATCAGGGCTGATGTTCGCTCCAGATATAGATCGATATTCATTTCATTATATATATGAAAACTGTGAGCAGTTTCTAATGTTAATGCCTTCTTTTTCACAGCGAACAGGTAGGTGAGCGAATTTGTTTTGATTTTACATTAATTTCCTGGGTGAACGAAGCTACGATTCAAATGGTAATCATCACAATAACAATTTTGGGTGCAATTTTGTGCATTCTTCTTGTTTAAATGTTCAATTTTGTATGTTTGCAGGTGCCTAAATTGATCACGTTTGTCTACATTTGTTTAGTGCCGGGTTTCGCCAACTTCCTTGCAATATGATAAACGTTGCGATATGTGTCACGATTCAATATGCGCTGCAATATCATAATTGGATCGCAAGCGAAACTGCGTATATCTAGTTCAGTTGTGAAACTCGAAAAACTAAAAATGAGATCGCTTGCTCAACATTTAAATAGTCTGATTCAGTGTTTGGTGAAGGCTAGACTTGCAGCGCTATCAGAATTACTCTGAACCCCTCCACCTCCCCAGCTCCACCTGCTATATTTAATATAATATAATTTAATAATAAATGCGATGGATGGATGGATAGATAGATAGATACTTTTATTAGTACATTATATTGGCTACAGCTAGTAAAGTATACAGCATAAAAGCTCTTTCTTCGATTACACAGACCAACATGCATATTTATAATGCAAAAACACTGCACATTAATCATTTTGCTGCTCGCTAAACTGAACGTGACTTATAAAGCAGCATTTGCATAATGAGATTAGTGATCCAAGTCAGAGCTTTTGCCCAGAGCAGCTTCTACAAATTCAGACCCAGTCTGGGCTAAATGTGCAGCACAGTTATGCGTCGGTTTCAGGCATCTTAGCAAAGCTCAATTACTGTATTGGTTAGCTTAGCGACTTGTTTTCGTGTTTGCATAAACATGATCTTAAGTCATGCCTATTTGAGTTAGTTGGTGCAGCTGACCTGTGCGTCTCTGAATGACAGTCAGGGGCCCGAGGTGGACCCGTCGGATGTGTGCACGCATCATTGCCGTCTTTATCAGAGCACTACAAGCCAACAGATGGAAGTTGACAACAATTGCATTACGTCTCGGCCCCATGATGATGCTTCACATTTAATGACCTTGGTGTGTGTCCATACGCATACACACTACTCTTACAGAAGCTCAGGCACAGTCATTGCTCGCCATCTTTTTTAAAGCTAAAGTCAAATTATCTTTCCATTTTTAGCATGTGATTAGTCGTCTGATTTACAAGAAATGTGCATAAAAATATCGGAGAGGAACATTGGCTGTGTTCAGAATGGAAAGCTAACTTACTACTACACATATATTGTATGCTGCCTGCTTTTGTTTAAACAGTAGATTGTAAAGTAAAATGCAGTAGTATGGTCATGTTGGCACTTCAAATAAACCTTGAGTATCTTTTTTGGCTCGATTTCCAATAAAGAAAACAAAATAAATGTATTTGAAGCAACACTGCATCAGATATTAAGATTCAGAAGTTACAAATTGATATTAAGTGTATTACATGATTAAATATGTGATTTATTTTTAAAAACTCGCAATATCTTAAGTAAGTTTATCACGTTTAAGGGATTTTGATATATTTTAACTGAAAAATTTGACAAAATGCCCATTAAGAATAGGATCTCTGAAATAAACACGTTATGTCGACATTGTTTAATTCAATTTCATTTAAGAGTGTCTTAACTTTTGGTGGGCCAATCAAAAAAATCGATCAAAAAGGAGATAAGTGCTAAATTATAATTACTTCCAGGTCATCAGTCACACTGAAAAATTAAAGGTCAACTAAAAGTGCATTGCATTCTGGGATGTGATATATCATGCATTGTGATGTAGCACTAATTGTACGAGTCACTTAGGATAAAAGCATCTGCCAAATGCATTAATGTAAATGATATGCACATTTAAGCAAACTTAGCAGGTCATCCCGTTATTCTGAGCATGCAAAAAAAAATGCACACTATATCCAGCTTGATACTCTCTCTCCTAATCATGCAGGAAAAAATAACAAGAACGCGGTCGATCCCACAAACAAATCAATCATGTGCCAGCATCGCCCCCTAATTGAATTACTCAAATGGGACTGTAGGTGCTGGAAATTGTGTGTGTGTGTGTGTGTGTTGAAGATGGTCAGGTTTCTTTTGGTTGAGAGCTGAGGTTAATCAAGCATGGCGAGAGCCGTCACGTGCACACAGGCTCTAATAGACAGCTGCATGGTAGCGCTGGTCACAGTTCAGCGCTCTCCTCGACTCCACACCTGGCTGCCACGCTCCACGCCCCAGCAGAGCTGCCTCCTGACACGGCCTCCACTTTACAGACAGCCCAGCCTGTTTTCCCCCATGATCCGGGATCGGGTGGATGACGGGAGATGACAAGACTTTGTCTCCCAAGGCCGTCGCTAAAGCCCCAACTGGTTGCAGGTCAACAGCTACCGCGTGTCCGCCAGTCACAAGCTCACGCCAACTCCGGCTGATCGTGACAAAAACACTTAATGGCCAGTTTAAAGGACACGGTTCGTATTGACACCGATGCGGTGGATAATTCCCAAAAAGAGCTTTCCACAATCCGTGACTAGTTGGTGCCTGAGAGATTTCCACAGCAACAGACTGGCTGTCATTCTCACATCCCTGTGTTTGTTTATTAAAAGGCGAAATATCATGAAAATCTGACTTTTCCCGTGTTTAAGTGCTATAATCGGGTCGCCGGTGCATCTACCAACCCAGAAAACGTAAAAAGTCACAACCCGGTACTTTTGTTTTGGTGAGCCTTTCTCTGCAAGCATGTAAAAAAAATAAGCCGATCAGATTTCGCTCCCCTTCTGACGTGGGAAGGGGATCTTATTATAATATTACCGGCCATTAATCTGCACGTTTAAACACACGACGGCGCCATTTGGTTTTCGCAAGCGACAACAGTGAACCAGTTCTAACGCAATGTCAAAAGTTCCAGCAAAGCATGCAAACTGTTCTGTCGTTGGCTGCATTATTCACGTGATTTGTTATTGCCGAAGCTCGTGTAAAGGATCGAGACGGGGAGCAGCAGCTCATTTGCATTTAAAGGGACACGCACAAAAGTCAAGTCAACGTTTATTTATAAGGCACTTTTTAAAAACGGCAAGTGTTTATCAAAGTGCTGTTCACACATATCACATATCAATGATACAAACAGTCAACAGCACAGAAGAAAACAATAAGACACAAGAAAACATGAAGCTCTCACATAGCGTCAAATGCCAGACTATAAAATTAAGTTTTTAGGCTAGATTTAAAAACAGCAAGTTTTTAGGACAAAAACTGTGTTTTTTTTGCTCACACCCAAAAAGGGGCAGATTTGACAAGGTGTAATAAATGATCTGGGGGGTATTTTGAGCTGAAATTTCACCGACACATTCTTGGGACACCTTAGATATTACATATTACATCTTGTGAAAAGGGGAATAATATGGCACATTTAAATACACACTTGATTTAGCTAATTTGATCATGCTTTCTTATGTCATCAGCAGTGAAGGTTCTGTTGCTTTTGGGTTATTCATAGTGCACTCACAGTTTGCAGAACGCATTTGAATCCTCTAATATATTCGTTATTGTTCAGCTTCAGATAATAGTTCATAGCTAGAGGGTTCATGTCAGCTAGATGATTGCGTCGTGGCACGGATATTTAGAAAATGACTTCCACTTGCCTTTTAACAAAAAATGGTATTGTGCAGCGTTATGACTCTTTGAGCTCGACACTATTTGTTAAAGTAAGATAACAGCTTGTTTTGTTGTTAGCTGTGCCGCTAACGGAAAGGCTACACCGGCAGCCTCAAAGACGCCACAGGCAGGATGAATAATGGGAATTCAAAATGTAATTATACACAAAAGATAATAACTGAAAACATTCTCGTGGCTGAGCGAAAGGGAGATTTGAGGGGAAAGTGAGAGGGGATCAGAGACATTTTGAACAGTTTCCGACATGTTAAACATTGTCAGGGAACGTTGTTGTTAAATATCCCTCTTGCTTAGTTAGCTAAGGACTGTTTGGGAGAAAAATAAGCTCAAAATGAGATGCGAGGACAGTAAACGAGAACGCAGAAACCGGATTAGCTGTATGCTAAAGTTTCCTCTCCATACCAATCAGCAAGTAAGGACAAAGAGATTGATAGATTTTGAGAAAGACTGCTAAAGTAGGAACACTGTCAATCCCTCCCAAGATCATATATTCTCAGTGAGCTTATCTGAGCCCAAGCGGAAACAGGCAAGGGGGGAAAAACACAGCTGCAAATATGTAATGAAGTCAGTGGGGAATCGTCAGTCGGCTGAATAGCAAGCAGGAGTACCCAAAATAGTCCTGTTCAGGCAGGAAGGAGCCCTGAGAAAATGTGCTTGCTTTGGAGCCTCTGGGAATTAATTTGGATTTAATGAAATTGGATTTGCTCTGTTCTTGCTAAGATTTCCTCAATGGCATTACTTCATTAGCCCGACTGTTCATAGAAAAAGGGCATCACAAGAGTTACAAACCCCAGCGAAGATGAGAAAGAATGATGGGGAGAATTCAGAGCTTGGCGTACCACTGTGCCATGGTTTATTTATCAGCCCTTGCTCCAATAACATTCAAATTCATGCCTGTTTTCTGCACTCCAGAATTGACGTGAGAAGGACGAACGACTGATGGAGATTTCCACCAGATTTTCCAACAACGTCACGTATCACAGGTTGCACGCGAGCGGTTCTCCTTCGGCTGCGCACCTGAGGAGACTTTAGAAAGCTCTCCAAGCCCACCTGCTGTTGCCCGGCCACCCGCTGCTCCAATGTGCACATCAAACGATCCGTGCACAAGCACACACACACTTTAGAAACCACCTTCCATTTTAGTCTCTCCCTGCCACGCCTCTAAACTCCCTGATCCCATCATGCTGTTGATCCGCCGCGAGCAGGTGTGATTCATCCACCCAGAAGCCATAGTCTCATTGGCACACAGACTGCGCGCTTAAACCGCAGCGTGAGTCCCTGCTGTTGATGTCCCTTCGACCACATGTGGCGTAGATGAAGGTTGACGTCTTCGTTCGGCCAGAATGAACGTCTCCCCAGGAGTGAGGACGGTGTTGATGGTACCTGTAGGAATGCAATGGTGGTGTACTCAAACACAGAGAAAGAAAAATCGGGGTGGGGCGGCGTAGTGTGTAATGGAAAGGTAGTTGGTTCCCAAAGAAATCTATTTGTTAGCATCACATTTGCTCAGGTGGTGCATTCGGACCTGAATTCTGAGGAGATAATGAGAATTGTCATTTGTAAATCCCTGGATCTGTTCAGCAGCAGACGGGGAACCACAGGGAAGTGCGTTTCAAGTGTGTTAAAATTGTTCTCAAAACAACCGATCACATATAGCAGGGGTATTCAATTAAAGTTGCAAGAGGTCCGGACAATACTGTTTTGGAACAGTTATACATTTCCATCGGGGCAGCCGTAGTATGATAAAAGAAAAAAAACCTAAACACTCAAAATAGTCATCAAATATCAAGCGTAGCGTCAGTTAATCTGGTTGAAGATCGGAGTCATCACACCGGTATGGCTCAAAATGCAGGAGTGGCTAACTTCCTGAAGCTAGTCAACATATACAGTATACAGTAACCCCCTATGCTGTTAAGAGCCCTCAAATCAATTGATCACATGCAGTGTAATATAAAATGTTTTACCCAGGCAGTTAAAATACTTCCAATGGAGTTTGAACTGGGGGATTGGGTTTAGTGATTTAGCTTCAGAAAATGAGACCCTGTTTGTAACTACATGTTGATGGCTCAAAAAAAGCTAACTTTAAAAGTACAGCTCAAAACGCATGCTGACTTCCTAAACCCAACCCCTATTTGAAACTCAATAAACCCTAATCCTTAACATTTGAGTAACACCTGTATTGTGTCCTCAGGTTATTTCAAGGAAACTTATAGTGAAGTTGCACCTTCAGAAGAGGAAGTGGAGGCTAATATAAAGATCATTAGGCCCTTTTCATTTCGCCTGAAAAGTGTTGATGTACCTCAAACTTACATTTGCATGTGTTTTGGCATACATGGCAATGACATTTGGAGGGATATCAAGCCAATAGCCATTCTCAGTCCCACTGACATGAGTATTGCCACCGCTCCTGGGAGACCGGCCGAAATAATGCATGCCGTGGGATTTAAGTGTTGTGCTAAGCTTCAGCCATGTGCCGCACATTTCGACATGAACTAATGGATGTCTCAGTCTTGACCCTCACCAACTTCCCTCCCGTTGGGACCGAGCAACGGTTTATCTCCTTCGACTCCACACCATGATAGTTCCCGGTGCTCTGATTGATGCGATCCAGCACTCCTGCGAACACCATAACATTGCTGCTAGTCCTTTTCCGAGTGCGTTGACGTGATGCATTCGGACATATTTAGATCAGTCTAATCTTTCTTGCCTTGAGTGTGGAACTGCTCAGATTCAACACAGTGCGTTAGCGTTAAAAGGCGAAGTTGGCTTTCAAACGGGAAAGGCCTTTGAGCAATTTATGAGAATACGACCAAACGTACAAAATAAAATAGTTTCTGACAGTCTTGTTACTTTCAAACCTCTAATAGTTTGCCGTCTTCTCCCTTTTTCTCTCTCTCTCTGTCTTTCATCCCTTTTCTTTGGGGTACTTTTTTTTTTCTTTTGCTCTCCCAGGTGCCCTGCAGATAGAAAACACTGAGGAAACCGACCAGGGGAAGTACGAGTGTGTGGCGTCTAACATCGAAGGCGTCCGATACTCTTCCCCTGCCAACCTGTATGTGCGAGGTAGGGAGCAACCTGGCTCTGGAGCCCATCGAAAATCAAACAATTAAATCCTCTTATGCACGACGGGTCACATGACCAGTTGTATATAAAATAATCTTTACGCTAAAACACAGATTATGCACATTTTCGATACTTAATGGGTAGTGTTCAGTCTTCTCTTTGTTGGGCGGAAACTTGGGTCGAACAGGTCAAGAGGATGATGGTAAGTCTTGATTTTGATTGGCCAATGAATAAGTCAATCAAAATGCTAAGCGTATTCCCTACGAAAAGGTAAACTGTTGCAACAAAAGTATGTTGATTTCAAAATATGCACGTTGCTAATCACACACATAAAAGTGTATACATTAATTGCTAAATCTAAAAAATTAACGATCTGTCTTGGCTCAGTGGTTGTTATTATTAATATGAAGGTACGTCTGAGACTGTTTTAAGCCATTACGTTAGCGCAGACGACTAACCTTTAGAAGAGTTGGATCTCCAGGTTGATGACTTTAATAAATCGAGGCAGATGCATTTTGCGCATGGATTATTTATTTAATGCAGATTAAAAACGATGGGTTTTTACCCGCTGTGTACCAAATAACTTTGTTCCGGATAAATGATTCACTGGCCGTTACATTATAAAATGGGCCAGAGAGTTGTCTTTTCATTATTATAGTTATTATAGTTCTCCCACTAGAGAAGATGCATCTTTTACAAGTAAGATCATCTTTTACTTCAAACCTGTTTGAATGTCTTTCTTCTGCAGAATATGATGATGTTTGTTCTGCATTAGACAGCTACTTTCATTGAATAGACGAATAAGCACTGAGACATTTTTCAAAGTATCATCTTTTGTGTTCCACAGAAGAAAGAAGAAAGGTTTGGAATGACAAATGATGACAGAATGATAATTTGGGGTTTGAACAGTGGATAAACAGAATTCTAAATCGGATTTCTCATTAATGATTGAATATTTGTATCTTTTATCAGTTACCACCATTTTATGACAGCAATAATCCACAAGAGGCCTTACTTTTAGATTGATTTTGACCACGGTAAGAACATCATACCTTATAACACCTCTTATCCGTGATGAAGTCAACGGCCTGTTGTGGATTAGGGCTGTTTATACTCTCTTCTGAAGACCTGGAAGGAATTTTATTGGGACATTTTTATAAGACCTTAAACAGTGTTAGATGTTCAGTAACATTTGATCTGATTCCTAGTGACATTTCAGTAATTAGGTGACTGGAGATTTCCGAAATCCATTCAAATTACCACAGCGGTAATTAATTCAACATGGGTATGCTAATTTCTCACTGATTATGCGCATACTGCATTAAGACTGTATCCCATCTCCTTTTGTCTTTTTTTTTTTTTTTTTCAAAGCTTAATTATTGAGTACAATCAAATGTTTTCTGTTCTAGAATTAACGGCACTTGAAATTAGCAGCTACAGTGGAGGAAACAGCCCGCCCATTTATGCGAGTGAAACCATTTTCATGCATATGCATGTCTGATAATAGCGCAACGCTTTTAGAATCGGTTGTCTTGATTGTAGCTGCTAACTTTAATGCTAATTATGTGGTTTTTATTTGCACGGTCGCTTTGATTTGGTTGGTACTTGCGGTTGTTTCATTGATTTCTGTTTTTGTCTCTTTGTTTTGTTTCTGTAATTAAAGCCGCAGCGGCAGCTCTTCGGGTGGCTAAAGACCTTGTAATTTTGCATTGTTATAACATGCTTGAATTGACTCTAGTGGCCGAACGCTTTTCCCAGCAACCACTGGGGTGAATCAAACTGTTTGGGTCAAAGCAGGTAAACGCGGCAGACTTTGTCACGCAAGAAATAATCAGGCGACATCAGTCAGAGAAATGTAGCAGCTAAAAGCCTTGAGGTGGCCTTTTTTACTCTCTCTGTGTTTCCCCTATTTTTCTCTTCTCCTCATGTCATTGTGTTCTGCATCAACCCCTTTACATCCCTCAGAGCTTCGAGAAGGTTGGTGTGTTTTTTCTTTTTTCACTTTTTTTAACCCACATTAAATCGAAAAATCAACATGTATTAAAACCTTAACCTTGACTGATCTAGATTGGAAGGCTCATTGGCAATTCGGAGTTTAAAAATCAACCTGCTAAATAAGTTTTAAATTCTGGGAGATTTGATTTTAACTGCATAAAACTTAGTAGTAACTAACCCGCTGACTCGGGTTCGTTTTCCTTTTTTACGTTTTTAAGTTTGCATTGTGGGGCCTTTTCTCGTTTGCATCCTTCAGTATTGCTTCTGCCCAAAGAAAATGCTTATGTGCACATGCTGTCATGGAAATCTCGCATTTGAAAGTAAACAAGTGATGCATGATGGGAGAATGTAACTGCGCTTGCATGCCTCAAGACGCTGTCGTGCTTCGTTGCATTCCTGTGTTTTATTATTCTCTTTGTTTGGTCCAGTTCTCCTGGATTGAGCCTTTGTTGGCGACTCATTTGGTCGGTTCCTTGTGTTGTGGTGTTTGTGTAATGTGCACCCTTAGTTTCGTTCTGTTTTCAACTCCTTTTTGTTGTAGTTTCTGGTTTGTCAGATGTGGTTTGTGTTTCTGTGCATTGTTGTCTCGTGTTTCTACAGACAGTTTTCCTGCCATCTTCTGAATCACGAAGCCGTTCCTGCACACAAAAGCTTCGTTTTGTTCGCAGACTCACTCTGCTAATTAGTTTTTTTGGTGCCACATGGATCATTGGCAGATATAATGATCTCCGCACTTCACGCAGCTCCACAGAAAACAGACTTTATTTCATAGCGATATATCCTCGTGATGACTGACTGCCTCTTGCCCTTTCGCAGTCCGCAGGCTCAATCAAATCAGGATTTATCATTCGCTCGAGCCGTCGTTGCCAGCGTACGCCTGAATTGCTTCTTTCTTGGCCACAATGTGCTGTATTAAAACCCCCAAATTGGACCAGAACAAAAAGCGGGTGCTTTGTTTCTGAGTCTCTCTATGCTAATCCTTCGCTAATCCAGCTGAGTGCAATAATTGCACGCCTGTTTGTAGCAACCATTATATTTACATTTGTCCACCGATTTTTTTTTCTTTTGGGGGGGGGGGGGGGGTACAAGGAAAGACCTTTTTCCAATAGAGTAAGACAAAAAACAAACCTAATTCAGGATAATAAGCATAGGCTACATAATTTTGCATGTCAAGCAATTTATCTTTTATCTTAATATTTATCAATTTTATCTTATATATTTCCTGGAAAACAAGACAAATATATTGATGAGCATTTTTCTGGTTTTGCATTGCATCTGTTTTTAATACTTTTAAAACTGAGTGTTTATTTACACTAAACGCCTGCCTTGTTGGCAGAGGCTATTTACACTAACTCCGCCCACTTACGTCTGGTTTGTGTACTAACCAATGACACTTAGTGTAAATAGTGACTATTGTTATTTGCACTTAGTCCAAATAGCCGCTGCCCTTTTAAAATAGTTTAAAATTGCCCTTTTAAAACCCATGCTCGCAGTCACTGGATTAGCACCAACATTTAGCATTAAATATCATGTCACTCAATGCGCTAAACTTTTCTTTTTACCGTTCTGTTTTTTTTTGTAGCTGTAGAACCAGAAATCAGTCGGAAAGCTCGCATTTTTCCAGACAAGTTTGTCCAATCGTGCGGATGGCTAACTCTCAGTTGATATGTCATCCGTCTCCCCACGTTTCAGACGGCCGTTTGTCAGGGATAATGACACAGAACAAGACCCTCTGCTTCACTTGGCTAATGCTAACATGTTGCCAGCTATCTCGTGATGTCTGAGACTAAATGGCTTTCTGAATTATTCAGTTTTTACAGACACAGTGTTGTTGGGAGGGGGGCGACGCCACATGATTTGGGGTTATAAATAATGAAGTGCGCTTTGCCGCTACTCTGTCTCTCAGGGCCTGGCATTTATTGACAGAGCTTTATTTTTCATATCCGGCTTTTCCCACTGTGATATCTGTGCCGCTTTTACCCTGATAGGTTGTTACTGCTCCCTAGCATATAGAAAGTCTAACAGTATGTGCGCACTAGCTTTCACTAGCTGCACGTTAATCAGTTAACAATAACGCTAAATGAGAAATGTTGTTGATAGCAGCTAGTGGCTAACATGATGTAGCTTAAAAATAAAAGAGTGGCAAAATATTTGTAGTGGAAATGTTTATCCATCACAGCAAATGTTTCGCTGCTTTTCTTGTGTTTTAGCCAATACCCGCTATCAAAAACAGATCAGTATGGCCAAAATAATCACGTGCTTTTGAAACAATTTACCAAATTTTGTACAAAACTCTCTCAAATGCAGTTTTTTCTGGTAATGTCCCTGCTGAAAAACAACTAAAACCAGTCTAGGCTGGTTGGCTGGTCTTAGCTGGTTTAAGCTGGAAGTAACTGGTTTAAGCTGGTCAAGCTAGTGTTCAGCTGGTTTAAGCTGGTCTCCCAGGCTGGCCGAGGTAGTCAAGCTAGTGTTCAGTTGGTTTTAGCTGGTCTCCCAGATTCAGCTAAAAGAAATGTCCAAATTCCCTGGGAGACAAGCTAAAACCAGCTTAGGCAGATTTGTTTCTCAGCAGGGGTTGCTAATGTTAAAAAAAAAAAAACAATTGCTGCCGCTCTTTCAAATTTCAATCGATATTTTTTTACTCGATAGTCTCCTTGTTAGCCGTCTACATCAGGCATGATAGTTAATTGCTTCCGTATGGCGAAATCCCCCCCGAGCCTCGACAAAAGTTCCCTTCTATTCCGCACCGAATTAATAACAGAAATGATGATTCTTCTTGTTTCAATGTAGTCGCTAATCTTTCATTGTTGCCGCCTGACAATGAAGCTTTCAACCGTTCCGCCATCCATAATGCGGTGACAAAGCCAAAATATTAAGGATTCAAGATCCCAGAATGTTTCTAGGGCATATTAATAACAATTAGTGCCCAATACGAGGAAACCTCACAGACCCACTCTGAGATGCTGGAAGACTTGAGCTGTACCGTACGCCATGCTAAATGCTATGATTATGTTCGGTGTATGCGCATGTAGATGCATGTGATATCCACTGCCACCACTTTGGGTTGTGTTGCATGTCCTTGCATGCTCTTTCGGGGGAAAAATAGAAATGCAAGCTAGATCACACCCTACCTACTTTTCAAAGCAAAGCCTACTTTGAATAAGCGAGTGTTTAGTGTATTGTAATGGTGCAGGTTTTGGTGCAAAATCTCAAATGCAATGCAGCCCCTCTATAGCAGTTGATCAGGGGTTGTAGTGTTTTAGAAATGCTCCAATTACCATTACTAGAACTGGTCTGAACCCCTACAGAGGCTGCGTTGCATTGCAGCAGCGGAGGTGTGCGTGTTAATGTGGGGAACCCCTGCCGACTGCATGCAAATGGCCTCGCTACCTTCAAGCCAAATGGATTATTGTGGGTTTTGAACATCAAACAGGGTGTAATCTCAGCTTCAATGTGACATTAAAGGCTGCGCATTATTTTGGCTTCCCTTCCTACCTTGATTTTGGGGCTGGACAGACTGTTTCACCAAAATGGCCACCTTTGAAACGTCCTAGTGAGGAATTACAAGGAGTGAGACACTTTGGCCTTTTTATTTTGTCTTTCTCTGTCCATTGTTAGAGTTGTCTCCACATTGGGCTTGAAATGGGATTTTGAGATCCCTCCCGGCCTGCTGGGCTCCTGGTCTTAGTGAATGAGGAGCATGTCCGTCCAATTGGACCGTTTCTATATTCCTCCGTATATCACAGCGGAGAGCACCATCTCACATCAAACGTCAAGCTATAGGACCATGTGTCAGGACTTAGATAAAGCTTTGTGCAATGGCATTTCATTTCGATGCGGCGATAGCGCCAGTCGTAAATGTCGACATGCATCTGAAAACATTAGACCCGCTTATGATTTCCCCACTTCGCCACAGTTTATTCGAGCCTAAAGTGTGGGATGCTTTGTTGCCAGTGACTTTGAAGTTGCCAAGCTATTCTGCGTCTTTTCAAAAGGTTGTTTCGTTTAGAAAATAACCGGATTGAGTTATTCAAGAACGTATTGCAAGCGCAACAGTACAACTTTTGAATTGGGAATAATTCACAAGGTGAAAGGTTGCAGCCCGCGATTGCTCGACTAATCTGGCCTTAGGAAGCGAACTGCAGTTTTTAGCCTCTAGCAGATTTGGTTTTAAGAATGGCCAAATGTTGCATCACCCATCAGGCCCAGCAGAACTATTAAGCATGTTTGTTTCTTTAATATATTGCCTTTTTAAGTTTCCTTTTCTTTTTAAGTTTCACCATACTTAACCCTCTAAGACCTGAGGGTATTTTTACAATAAATTTTCCGCCTGGTGTTATTCACTAAAAAAGCTTGTAAAACATCAACCCTTTTGTGCACAGACAATTGACACACATCTTTTTTTTCAGGACAAATTGAACTTTCAGCTTATTTGTGTTTCATTGATGTCACCTGAATGTAAAATAAGTAATGGGACCACAGACAAATGAAAAAATAAATCGGAAAATTGAATCACTCAAATATTTATTGAAATCACACACAAATAAATAAAAGCTAAGGAATTTTCCTCTGGAAAACAGTTTGTTCAAGTCTTTGGAGTCCTGGAGCACAGGAATGAACATTATAACTTGAACAGAACAAAAAATATTTACATTTTTCCAAAGGAAGTCCAGGCGTTTTGGGCCTCATGAAAATCACTGATGCCAAGCCTCAAAACAGTTCCTATCAGGAATCACACAGAGGGCCACATCACAGGCTTTGCATTTCCAGGGGGTGGCCTGTTTCACCTGCCTTGTCTGTTTGCAGTTCACACATTGCCTTCTACCATAGGTGGCCTTCTTGCTTGCTTCAGTTTGTTCCGATGTTTGGACGGGTACATGGTCACTTTGTTGCTGGGTGGGAGGAACAGCAACTGTAACACCACAGAGTTGGGCTGTCAGCTCCTCCAGAAAAGCCCTGTGGGTCATGGGCTGTTGCTGCTTCTCATGGTTGAGAGACAAAGAATGTAATCCACAACTCTTACTACTCTGTAACAATAACAAACATAGAAAAACGAAATACTACTTTTACATGACTTATTTTTCCATATTTAGAAAATGTATATTTTATCATATTAGTTTTTGTTTATTTTTATACTTTTACAGTAAATAAATAAATGTAACTTACTCTTCAGCAGGGTCTAGACGATTCTGGTAATCAAGTTCCTAGTCAGTCAAAAAGCTCTCTTCTCCAGAAAATCCATCATCCTCCATGGCATCAAAAAAGGCCAGTGCTTGATTTACATCCGTGTTTCTCAATCTCTGAGGATCCATCATTCTCCGTGTTTCTCTGTGTATTATTCAAAACTCGCGTCTCTTTGTGCGTCTCTCTCTCTCTCTTCGAAACCACTGTGCCGTCCGTCTCTCTCTTTCCAAAATATCACCCTTTGTTCATGCGTAGTGACGCACGCAACGTGGATGGCGGATCAGCCTGTCATTGGTCAACAACCTCATGCAAAGCATCGCGAGATGTCCAAAATGGCGGCTAGCATCAAGCTAGCGGCAAATATGACGGAAAATGTATAAATTATGGACTTCAAGTGATCAAAACTGGGATATGCGCGCATGGATTTATTACTGAAACACTCTGAAAGGACGCACAAGTTCCAGGTTGGATAGAAAACCTTCTGTAAAGGCTAGAAAGACACCAAAGACACCCCCGTGACGGCTAGCGCGTTAGCTTTCTGCTGCAAAAAACGGTAAGGAAATCGATCAATTTTTCATCAAATAATATCAATATTTATCGGAGGAGTCGTGTGGCGTCGTCGACGATGCCGTCGGTTTCAGAGGGTTAAAGCTGTTTAAATCGCCGCAGGAAAAGCATAAGCATCAGCAGTCTGGGCCTGTCCATCATTAATTTGCTTGAAGAATCACACTCATTTTGTCATTGTCACATTTCTCTGTGTTTTCTCATTGTTCTCTACAGAGCCTTTAAAGGCACTCCTGCACTGTGATTTATATGTGTGTGCTGTGACGAATTCACCAATTTTGACATTTCAATTGGTTGGATTCCCTAAAAATGCTGCACTTGGGGAGGGTTGCATGCCACAAATATGTGTTGACTGTAGCCGTAGGATAGTTTGGTGCCGTTCTGTTGTTGTCTTTCCTTCGGTCATGCATGCACCTTGTGATACGTGGGCTGCTCTTTCACCTTTGTTGAAGATTTGTTCAATATGCATTTATATGGGGGGAGGGGTCATTTTAAGTATGTCAATGTTTAATTTGCTGTTGTTGTTTTTGTTTTCTCAACAAATCAAAAAGTATTTTTCCTTAATTAAAGGAGTGATCCGGGTTCAATACAAATTATGCTCGCCGATGCAGTCGTGGTGTAATGTTGATTACGGAAAATTATTTAGGGAAAAAGCTAAAATTGCAATTAAAAGTATAAAATTGTATTCATCTTCATTCCTCCACATGCTGTGGATAGAGCTGAACTTTTTTTTTTTCAAACAATATTTGTATAAAAACAAATTAATATCCAAATGGATTAATATACAATGTTAAATAGATATATTATAAACTAATGACATAAAGTTACCTTGAACTGGCTTTATACAGTGATCATGAACCGGACACCGACTGAGGTCATCCGTCACACTGGCTCTCTGAAACTGTGAACATATTCATCTTTAATTATCGTGGAATTACGGAATTTAGAATGTAATGGTTGAGCCTGTTACCTTGACTGTTATTTAAAAGTACATTTTTAAGTTGTATGTTAATTTAAAAAAAAAAAAGTAAATTAAAATAGTTTTAAAAAACTGGATTTAAAACTTTTGAACTGTGCTCTCGATGGTGTTTTATTACAAATTCAATACTTTATGCTCTTTGACTGCTGGTTTCCAAGGCTATGGTGAACGTTTAATCGTGTATTTCAAGCCCCATTGTGTGAGAAGTCAAACCCACAGACTTTTGCTCCAGTTGGCCCAGGGTTACAGTCTCCTCTTTGCCCCAATCCCCACCTCTCACTCCCTGTGTTATTTCCCTTCTGTCTCTAGTCCCACATGTGCGTCCACCATTTTGTCCCCCCCCCCCCCTGCTGTCTTGCAGCCTAGGTCTTGTTCTGCTTAGTGCCCTGTCTCTACCTGTTGTTTCTGTCCTCGTTGTGTGGGGTTGTTAATTTTCATTTGGTTTGGGGTTTTTTTCTGAGCTAGCCCCAGCACACATTGCTGTCCCTCTGTCTTTTCTTTCTCCTCTTGCCAAATGTAAATGAGGCATGACCCCCTCACCACCCGCCATCTTAGGACACACCTAGCACATCCTACTCCCTGTTTCATTGGTCATTCGCGTCCACCAACATCAATACGATTGATGATTCTTGGGGGAACCAAACTCTGAAGTTCTATGTGTTTTTTAACTTTATTGCTAAACATATCTGTACTCTCACTCTGAGTCTATTGCTCTGTTCCAAAACCTTGCAAGATACTTAGACATCAAAAACACATCCAACATTTCATCAGCAACTTTATCTAGTTTTGGCTAAGTTCTACAATAGCATGCATCCTTCTGGTAAGAGGTCAATCCCAGAATCAATTGCAGAAAGCTAATGCAATACTTGCAGGTGCCGTATTTAAACGCTTGTTAGAATGTCTCGTAATTAGCTTAGCAACATGCTAACGTCAAACTCATTTGGCGACAGTTGGGTCTTTCTGCAGTATTTGCTGTTGTTTAGAAAGTTGCCTCAGAAGGGAACTGCCTGGGCAGCTGGTATTGGAACAGAGTCTGTGTATTTTAGAGTCATTTAAGTTTCCATCAGACCTTGACTTTCAATGAGTCATATCAAAAAAGCAAGGTTACCAAGAATGAACATGCCAGACAGGCTATGAAAACAAAAGCCTGTTCCACAACCCGGCCAACTTCATCTACGCCATATCTCACATCCAATCCTTTCCCCCTACAGATCCTTCATCTCTTCTCTCGTGTGTAGGTTTGGCATCTCAGTAGTTGATCATCACTGTAGAATAGCATCTATACCAGTCATGTGCACTTATTTGGTCAATTTTTATTAATTTTCTTTGTTTTATTGATGTGTGTGATAGTTAGTTGAGTTGAACTGACAGCTACTTATTGACTGAATCCAGAGTTTCCGCCATAAAACTTTGTGTAATGTCTAGCCAGGACTGCAATGTGACAATACAACCCTGTCACATTACGTCATATTGGCTGGAGACGATAAAAAGCCTTTCTCTGCATTGAAGTGGGTTTCCCCCCTCGTTCCTTTTCCCAACCCTTCCCTTTCTTCCTCTTTCTCGCTCTTTTGCGCGTTCTATTCTCTTATATTTCTTTTTTTTTCTCTCCAGTTGTCTTTTGTCTGGGCATGCTAGCGACCCTTCAGTTATATTCCTCTATGCATTTTATCTCAAATACTTCTCTCTGGTTTTATTGTTCCCATTTACTCTTTGGTTGACCTCTACCTATTTCTGCATGATGTCTGTGAAAATGACAGCTGCATCTATCAATGGAAGCGTGTCAGATCTTTAAGAGGCTTTGTCCAGTTGATCTACTCTCAACCACAAAAATCTGATTAAGGTTTCTCATCTTTAGTCCCTCTTGGAGGGCCTTACCATTACCAGTGTATGTACGTACCAATGTGTATGTACATATGTAGGGTTTCTTTGGCACAGGTAGATTTGAAAAATTAAGTTTCGTACGTCACACTTTCTATACAACTACAACAAAGAGCATTTTCTGTTCACACTGTAGAGCTTTTCCACTCTTTTAACAGTAATGCATGATTTTCATTTCGTTTACTGTAGTTACAGGTCACATAGAGATCTAATTTTAAAGATGAGAAACTCATAATAGATTTTTGTGCAATTAATCGTGCTGTGATGGGTCAAATATTGGTCAATGGAACCTTGTTGCTATGAATTTGTTGCTTTAATGTCAATCTATATTGTTGGTGAAGCAGTTCTGTTAATTTAGTTACTTTATCGTTATTTTAATTTGTATAAACCCAAGTGAAGTTGTTTAGTCTCGTTTTTATAATTTTTTGTCCTCTCTTTAGACAACATGTACATTCTAAAGAAAGGCTTGTTTTCATCGACGTGTCTTGTTACCTTTCTCTTTCTCTTTTTCTTGTCGCTATTCCTCCGCCCTTTGCAGTTCGTCGCGTGCCTCCACGTTTCTCCATCCTGCCCACCAGCCACGAGATCATGCCGGGCGGTAGCGTCAACATCACTTGCGTCGCCGTGGGCTCGCCCATGCCCTACGTCAAGTGGATGCTCAACTCTGAGGACTTGACGCCTGAGGACGAGATGCCAGTGGGCAGGAACGTTCTGGAGTTAAATGGCGTCCGCGAGTCGGCCAACTACACCTGCGTGGCCATGAGCAGCCTGGGCATCATTGAGGCTGTGTCCCAGATCATTGTCAAGTGTAAGAATCAATTGAATCGAGGGTTACTCTGGTCTAAAGAAACTCAAACTAAGCCATATTTCAAGTGCTTGTTTCTGCCACAGAATAAAAAATAAAATTGTGACTTTTTATCTCACAATTCTGACTTTTCATATCAGAATTGCATGTTTATATCTCGCAATTCTGACTTTATAACACGCAATTGCGAGTTATAAAGTCAGAATTGCGTGATATAAACTCACAATTCAGAGAAAAGATGTCAGAATTGCATTTGCGTGTCAGAATTGTACTTTTATTTCTCACAATTCTGACTTTATAACGCAATTGCGAGTTTTATATCACGCAATTCTGACTTTATAACTCGTAATTGTGAGATAAAAAGTCGCAATTATCTTTTGAAAATGTTTTATTCTGTGGCGGAAACAAGCTTCCATACTTTCTAGTTCCAGTATTGACTACAGTATTTTATTATCCCCCACTGCAGCTTTGCCGAAACCTCCAGGTACTCCTGTCGTGACCGAAACTACCGCCACCAGCATAACCATCACCTGGGACAGTGGCAACCCTGAACCCGTCTCCCATTACATCATCCAGTATCGTGCCAAGTCTCCCGAGAGCAAGTTCGAGACCGTGGACTCCATCACCACCACTCGCTACAGTATTGGTGGACTTTCTCCCAACACCGATTATGAGATCCGCGTGTCCGCCTTTAACACCATTGGCCAGGGCCCACCCAGTGAACCAGTCGAGGCTAGGACTGGGGAGCAAGCTCCCGCCAGCCCACCGCGAAATATCCAAGCCCGTATCATTTCCCAGAACACCATGATGGTACGCTGGGATGAACCCGAGGAGCCCAATGGACAGATCAAGGGTTATCGGGTGTACTTCACCATGGACCCATCTCAGCTCATGAGCATGTGGCAAATCCACAACGTACAGGACAGCGTGATCACCACCATTCAGAGTCTGGTGCCTTCCGAGACCTACACCATCAGAGTGCTGGCCTTCACGTCTGTAGGAGATGGACCCTTCTCAGATCCCATTCATGTCAAAGTGCTTCAAGGAGGTTTGTTTGTCAATTTTTTGTGTCCTTTTTTCATTATTGGCTCAGCAAAAGATGTAGCAAGGTGAGTTTTGCTATTGGAAATGTCCATTGTTTGTATCGGGTGAGCTAAGGGTGTAGCAAAGTAAGTTTAACGATTGAAAAATGTCTGTTGTTAGTGCTTGGTTGGCTAACAATGTAGCAAGGTGAGTTTAGCGATTGGAAATGTCTGTTAGTATTGGGTGAGCTAAAGGTGTAGCATAGTCAGTTTAGCTGTTGAGAACTGTCAGTGTTCAGCGAGCTAACAATATAGCAAAGTGAGTTTAACACTCTTTTGTCAGTTGAGCTGCATGATTAAAGTAGAGCTGCATTGAATAAAATAGAGCAAATCCCCTTTTGAAAGTAAAATGGTGCTTCAAATAACAATTGTATCGATTAGCCTACATCATTACACCAGTAGGTGGCGATGAGTGACTCTTAAAAAATGAATTTGTCATTGAATCATTCATTCAAGAGATTTGTCATTCAGTAAGGAAACAAGTGAAGTATTTATGAGTGAGTCATTGAATCATTTATTCAAACCAATTTTATTAAAATATTCATTCTAATAATTTTTTTTTAAATAGAATGCAGCAATTAATATTTTGTCAGAACCTCTAGTTGTCGGTTCAGAATCATGATCTCTGTTTGAAACAAAAAATCGTGATTCTCATTTTGTCCATAATCGTTCAGCTCTTGGGTTAGCTGAAGATGTTTAGCATTTGGAAATTTTACTGTTGGGGAGTTAAAAATGTACAGTAGCAAGATGAGTTTAGTGATTGGGTATGTTTCTATTGGGTGAGACAAAAATGTAAGTACATTTTCACCTGGTAATTGTTCTTACCCTGTTGCCACGGGGGTAAATGTTTTCTCTAACACTTTCACTAAATATACAGCTGTAAAAATCATTTTGTTTAATTTCATGTCTATTAAACTGTCAACACTGGCTCCATTTGTAGTCCCTGGACAGCCGACAAACTTCCAGGTTGGTGAGGTGTCAGACACAGGTGTTGAGCTTACATGGGAACCAGCCTTCGAGAAAGAGGGAATCATCAGTTACGAACTGCATTACAAAGAGGGCAGTCAAGGACCTCAGGTGCCTTCTCAACAACAAACCTTCACAAATATAGTGTCAGGACTGCTGTCGCACATCCAATTTTGAAGTAACTGTTATAATTCCCCACCAAACAGGTAAAGAAAACATTCGGTCCAACCTCTTCCTATGTGGTGGAGGGCCTACGCGCTAATACAGAGTACTACTTCTCTCTGGCTGCCGTCTCCAACAAGGGCATTGGAGCTTTCACCAATGAAATATCCCAAAGGACATCCCAAGCCAGTATGTAGTCCATTTCCTTTCCTAAGGATGCGAATGAAGGGTTGGGGGGGGGGGTCTAATATTGTATTTTGTTTGAGAAATGCCAAGACATAATGGCCATTTTGAGCTTTCGATGGGGTCAGGATACAACAACGCAACGTTTGAAAGGGCCACTATAACCTTCACCCCCGTTTCCCAATCCAGGGATATTGTCTATCGACTCTAGAAATGTCAAGAGTAAATGATAATGGTGTGCTTGTGTCTGCAGCAGATAAGTGTTAAAGACTGGATGTTAGTCTGGTCCCTGATTTTTGACAGGTTCGGGTTTCTGGCATTAACTCTTTGTTTTGTTTGTTTATGCATCTGAATTGAGCAAAACAGCATCACCTCTGAGCCAAAAGAGAGTCTTGCTACGTGCAGGCGGCAAAGGTGATGTTGTTTCGTTGAGAGTATTTCCAAATGACTTGCCAAAACTTGATGATTTTTGAATATTTCTTTCTGTGCATGTTTACGAATTGTTTTTCAAGAGGAGATAAGTACGAGCAGAACAAATTTGTGTAAATTGTTCATAAAACATTCTTATGTAAATTGTTGCATTCAGTTCAATGCGCCAGTTTATGCAAGAATTTGTTCAGCTTGCATTGCATGATTGAGACCCTCTGACTTTGATGTTTTAACCATAATTTATTTTGTGTAAAGCGTGCAAAGGTTAAACCTAAACTTTTAAATGACCCGTGTTGTTTAGTTTAATGGATTCCTCGCCCCTTGGCAGGATGGTGTCGCACACTTCTTTTTCTTCTTTGTTTGGTGATTCTTTCATCTGGGCCTCTCTATGTCACAGTTATGTACTTCAGAGATTTCCTACATGTGAAACAAACAAATCAATGTGGGCTGATTGATCTGCGGCAAGCGTGCCGTTTAGCTCCCCTGCGTGCTCCCTTCTTTCTTCTGTGTTCGTATTTCTTTTTCATGTGTCAACAGCAAATGCACTTTTTTCCTCCCATGCGACTGAAGCGCACAAAATATTATTGACTCTGGGGTCTGCCATGGCTTTCCACCACATCTAGTCCCTCACTGTGTATTACTGAAAGCAGCACAGGCTGTGGCCGCTGGCGCCTGCAGGTAGTCAGCATTTACACTGGGAGACCGTCTGAATTATTCAAGCCTCCGGCCTAAAAATACACCCTCGCTGAGTCGCATCATGATTCGGTGCATGAAATCCTCAATGCTTGTGGGGAACCTTGCAGCTGGCATGTGCCCTGTGCTAAAATATTGCAGTTACTTGCGTACAGCTTGTATTACGGTACAAACAGAGGGCTCCAAAAGTCTAGTGAAAATCCATCTATTTTGCAGTCTTTTCTTATTTAATACAGAGGTTTTGGTTTCTAAGCATAACAGTTTGAGGGAGAAGGTAAACCAAAAAAATCCTTGAGTTTCATTGTGGTCTCAAACTTTTATACCAAGATCGCTTGTATTTTATATTTAGTTAACTTCAGTTTCATTGAGCACAGAAAAAAACCTGTTTTAATGTGGGACGGAAGGTGCAGTCATTTGTTTCCTCTTAGTTTTTAAGCTGTGTCATTCCACATAAAGGATTAGACAAGAATTATTATACTACTTTAATCAATTATCGGATGCTTTCAATTGTTGAATAAGTTAATAAAGGTTGACAGGTACATTTGTGAATATGGCATTTCTACAAAAGCTTTTGTTTTTGTTTCATGTTAGCTAGTTTCAACAAAGAAAAACCTTTAAAACTAGGCCTTTTTCACGCTTATGTTTAAGTGTAAATGTAAAAAAAAAACTTCTAACTAATTGTTTAAAGTCAACATGAAATGGCATTCAGAACTCCTTTTGCTTAACTGTAATCTGATGCATTTCTGAGTGCAATGTTCAATCAGGACTTGATTGGACAATTTGAAGGAATTGGATTTCAATTGAATTAAACATTTAATTTTTTTTTCTAGAATTGTGAATGCATTTTGTTTTCATGTTGACTTTAAATCCTCCTTTTGTTTAATGGTTCCTGTTGCAGGTTTAGTCCTCCTGACTTGAATAAACTTACAGTGGGCGGAAGATGCCAGAAAGCCATGGCAGTCGTGGCCCATTTTAACTCATCTTCTGTTTCTACCTGTGCAGCTTGTTGGTGCAGAATGGGTGGGATGGGGTTGGTTGAGTGGGTGCTGGGATGCAATGAACCTGCTGCATTGACACACAACGTAACACCTGAGCCTGAGAGAGCAAGCACTGAATGCATGTATTACCTCCTCCTACCCCTGGGGGGCGCTCTGTTGATGCATGTCATACGCTGTGTGTGTCCTCTTCTGTTCCATCTCTATATGTCCGTCCCGCTGTTTGTGTCTTCATATATTGTATTCTGGAACAATGCAGTGCACTTTTTTACCTCCCTTTTGTTTTCTAGCTCTTCTGTGTTTCACTCCAGAAATGAAACTAAAGCTCACCTGCTCCAGCTTGACGTCACCTGGTTTTAATTAATTTCTGTTCAGTACACAGGTTTAAGTTCATTTGATTTCATTTCGGTTTGGTTTACTCTAACACACTTGAGGAAACAGCTCTAAAGGAAATAGCTTTTTTTTGCTCCTCCTGTCGGGGTTTCAATTTCCTTGACAAGCTCGACATACAACAACAGCACTTAGCATTGCCAAAGCAAATCCATTAAACTAAAGGTGAGAGTAAGTATCCCGGCGGGATGACCATAGGCTTCTTTCTTGAGTTATGGGACTTTGTCCCGCAGGGTCTCGCACAGATGGGAGACGTGGTTCACTACATCTGCCGACGTCTTCCCTTGAGCAGAAACTAAAGTAGTGTAGATTTACCCATAACAAGGTCAGGGAGGTGACAAGCTCGGACAGTTAGAAGCAATTTAGCACAACTGCCCCCCAACTTAACACATAAACATTACAGTGTGGATTCCCGTGAGGTAAGTGACCGCCGTTCGGAGGAAGCCCAGTCTGCCATCCCATCTTTCAGAAGTCGGCCACTTAACCAACTTGACAGTCCGTATAAGTAGGCATATAAGTGACCTTGAGGTGCAAAACTGTCATATACACCAGCGGAATTGGTTCAAATCCTTTACACAAGCTAGAAAGAGGGCCATCATCTTCACAGAGAGTTCCCAAGACGTTTATAGACTAATTTCTTCCAGATTTTCACCAGAATTTCCTCTTCGTAGGTCTATTTTGCACTACACCTATTGGCATACTGGTCTTCCTCATAAAGGCGTGAAAGGAAAGTGTATTGTGTTTGTTTCTTTTTTGGTACAGTGCAGTTGAGTTGACGCTCAGTCAGGTTACGAACCAAAGCCCCTTCGATGGTCCGGCAGAGAGTACTCACCTCACCCTCCATATCCCCCAACACTTGTTTGCATACCCTGGAGGATGTTAAATATTGGGGGATGTGTCCAAACTCTTGAGGGTAAGTGGAGATAGACACTCCTGCCTTGACCAAGTGGGTGGCAGTGGCATTCTGGGAAGTGTGCTTAAGAGTCAATGGCTATTGAGTGATGCTCAGGTTTCAAACATGGTCATAGAGGGTCCACAAACTGAGGGCAAGGGTTTCCGCACCAATCTTGGGTTTGGTGCAAGAACATCTTGGAGGTCCTATTCCAGCCAAGTCCAATGGCTTCAATCAGTTGTTGCACTCAAAGAAGTTGATAAACTTAGTTAGAGTGTCAGTGTAAACTTAGTTAATTCATAAATCAATTCCAACCTTTTTAGCCAAACAAATCGGTAATTGCAGTAGTTTTCATCTATCAGTTGGCTTTTTTGTAGCAGCGCCACCATTTGGCCCGGATCTTCATTAATTATGACAGTTAACACTTTTGATTTTGGTTTTAAGGCACAACCCTTTGGTTTAGAAGAGTGATTTCATTTCGAACACTGAAATCCAAGACTCTTTTTGTGTTTGATGTATAATACAGTCCCAGAGTCATGAATCTAAACCTTCAGGTAGTTCTGCAACTCTCAGATATCAAACTTTCATTTCGCACTCAAACCAGGTCGATTTTACAAGAACTGAATGCAAATACTCTTCAAGAGAGGAAGTACATCTTCAAAATATATCTTCAAACGGAAGTTGAAAATCCTGTAAAACTTAAATCCAATAAGCCCATTTGGTGAATAAACAGGGCTCTGAATAATGTTGCTCGCTGAACTCTGGGACAGGTGACGCCTATGATAAAAGCTGCCTGGTGATGGGACAAGTCGGGACAACCATTTCACAAACAAAAGCACAACAGGGAACGTTTTTACTCAGAAAATAGATGTGTTAAAAAGTAAAGTAAGAGTTCGGTTAAGGGGGGATTATATTACATGGGTATGGTGGTTGGATGTTAGCGAGGTGCTAGCACCCTGATCTCAATCTTGTGGACCCTCAGGCTAGTGTAAACAGTGAATAGTGCAGCCTGATGAAAGCACAGAGAACGCTCTCTCCCTCCAGCCACAAAAACATCCACATTATAGGCCAAATGACTCAACAAATTGACTAAACTAAATGAATGTAAATAGCTTGAATTGAGCTGTATTCGGCTAGCTCAGCAGTAGAGGGAGAGGGCCTAACCCAACCGAATCTAGGGAAATATAGTCTCCCTCGAATCGGGTGCTTGTGGTAAGAAAGTCTTTAAAAATTAGTGTTTGAAGATGTCAGGTACGTATAATGTACAGGAAAATGCTTTTGTGTTTTTGTTTTGTTTTGGTTTTTGCTGTTTTTAATGGTTTTCCTTTCTGTTTGAAGCTTGGTGGCTTTCCATGATTCTTCTGAGTTGACATTTCGGGTCCTAACATTTTCTTTTCCAGCCATTATTTCGCAGAGAGTTTTGCTCATTTTCCTGTAATGTTTTGAATGATTTTGTTTTGCTTTCCAACGATGGTGCTCATCCATTTGAATTTCAGTCACAAATATGTTTTATCCCCATCTGTCCGTTTCCCCCTCATTCATTTGTGTTACTTGTAGCTTCAGGGATCAGTGTGACAGAGTAACTTTTAATGCTTAATTTACAATGGAGATAAATGTTACAGGCCTTTAAACTGTGTAATACATCCATATGCGCAAGCATTTAGTAGGCATGGACTCTGTGCATTTCAAACGAGACTTTTATATTGATTTAGAACTGCACAGACGTTGTAATCTTTGATATGTGCAGGGAAAGTGCTCGACAAAAACGCCTCGAAATACCGCAATGAATGGCCTTCATTCAAATGCAAATAATGTGATCTATTTTCCTCTCATGGTGGAAATATATCCTGAGAGCCCAGGGTATTTACTGTGAAAGATGGGCTAAATCTTTGGCTCGCATACTGGCGATTGTAGTTGGATACACTTTTCTTAGTATTTTTGTCTTGTTTTCCAGTACAAAATCGAAACTTCCTTAAATAAAGATACATTAACTTGAGACATTTAATGAGTTAATATATCAAGGAGGTCAGAAAAAAAAGAAAGAATTCAAAGGGAAAACAAGATTATTTTTCTGACCCCATTAAAATGACCCCAAAAATACAAAAGACATTTTTTTCTTTTGTATTTTCAGTAGGGTCAGAATGGGGTTAGAATTTCAATGGGGTCAGAAAAATAATCTTGTTTTCCCTTTGAATATGTTTTATCTGTATCTTACGCCCAACATCTGTGGTGTTTCTTCTAGATCTTTGACATGAAAATCAAGCCAAAGTTAAACCTTCATGTTTCATATTTATGCATGCATGCGAAACACCCCGACCCCTTCAAAACCAAGCTCTTCTGTTTGCATTTGCCCTTTGTTTTCCTCGTTTTTTCTTGCGTTTCAGTATGTCTCTGCTTGTTTTATTTTTTCAGTTGGGTTTTCCCTTTTATCATTTTCTTTTTCTCTTTCCCATCTTTTCGTTTTTTGTTTTCCACCCCTCCTCTCCCCCTTCCCAAACCTGAGCAGAGCCCTCCGCCCCCCCTCAAGACATTAAGTGCTCCAGCTCCAGCTCCACCACCCTGCTGGTAAGTTGGCGCCCTCCGCCGGCCGAGAGCCAGAACGGGGCGCTGGCCGGGTACATAGTGCGCTACGCGGTGGTGGGCGCCGGGGCCGAGGTCAGCACGGAGCCCGTGGAGGAGCCGGCGGTGCCGTCCAGCTCCGACCAGATCGTGCTCCAGCGGCTGGAGAAATGGACCATGTACAGAGTCACCGTGGCGGCCTCCACCAGCGTGGGTCCGGGCCCCGAGAGCGAGCCGCTGATCTGCCGCACGGACGAGGATGGTACTGAAGCCTTGAAACAATTTAATAATTACAAATTTAATTTAGTTTTAATTTACTTGTGAAGCAACACTGTTAGATACTAAGGCTTGTTTTCATTGATAGTTTCTTGATTAGAATTGTATTTTGTCTTACAGCTCTCGCATATTTTGTTTATACTTAAAATGAGTGAGAAAATCTGCCAGTAAAGACAAAAATACACTTGTATTAATGGCACATTCTCTGAAAACAAGTATTAATATCTTATGCAATGTTGCTTCTCAACTATGTTTATCTTGTCTGAGTTATTTTTAGATATTTTAAATGGAAAGTTTTTGCCGTTTTTAGATAGTTCAGGCTCAGCCAAATTAAAGATGTAAAATAGCCTCTTAAAACTATTTAAATGTCCAACCTAGACAGCGTTTTAAGATTATGCTTCAACGCAAAACAATACAATCTTACAACATGAAAAATTAATCAAGCTGTTTTAGCCCATTTCATGCTTAAAACAAAACTTTACTGTAACACTTACTTTTCTAAAGCCTCTGTATTTGGTTTTATTTCCCCCATTCTCTTTCCAGTGACCTTATATAGTCTCTAGCCAAGCTTAGTGAGAAAATAAATCTAAGATGGTGGAAGAGGTGAGAGAAATGTTGATTATACGTCTGTGTGGACAGCTCACTCTTTTTGGGGGCAGATCTATTGACTTGCATTATGTGATGGAGGAAACATTGACTTAGCATCATTTTCATCTGTCACACCTCTTTGTAAAAGCACTCGGACAGCTTATGAGCACTGAAATAAATCTAGCCAGAGTAAGAAATTGTGTCGGACGTTCCCTGGTGACAGCAGTCTTTCTCTGTGACTGACAGAGCTAGTTCAGGATACAAGCTAGTAATCAATACAGAGCACAGCCTTTCACTGGCGCTGTGGGCCGCCCTACGATGGATGGTTTTAGCGGGCTGGTCAACCGCTGTAGGCGGGTCGAGAGGGAGGGAACGCTTCCCCAAGACCTCCGATGGGAAATCTTATTTGACCAACCCCACAACATGGAGTTATTTGAGTAGAGATATGTTACGACAGTCACATCCTTGGAGACTTGTACCGTTAAAGCGTCTTATATGGTAGAGCCGGGCCCCAAAATACAGTACATCCCCTTATGGCGTCTTTTATTGAACATACAGGAAATCCGTCTCCTCCTTACAGCAGTACTGAATGACCGGAGGTATTAAACATCAAGGCCTCGTATAAAAGGATTTTCATTAGCTCGCAGGTCTACAGACAGCAAATTGATCAGAGCTCAGATAAAAATGATAGTGAAATGGAAGGAGATGAAATGGTTGCTCGGGTATATGGGGGTGTGATATTACATTTGATTAAATATCCCTGAAGATGGGCTCTTAATCAGTAACCTGGTTTCACATAATTGAATGTACGTACTAGCTGAGACGCTAGGGCTTAGTTTCTTTTCAGCCGTTTTGAGGTGGGTGCTTTGTGTCGTCTGAGGTGCTCAATTAGGATTGGTACTATTTTAAAAAAATCAGACTCAGACATAATTAAAGATGCATGTTATTGCCTTTTCGCATATTTGTGTAATTTGGGACTAGCTTTGTTCAAATTGGTAGATTGCTAGAAAAACGTGTTCCCTAAAAGGCCAAGTGGTTCAGAGTCTCATCAAGGTAGAAATATTTTCGAAATTGGCCTCTAAAGTTGGTAGAAAGTGAAAAATATGTAGATGAATGAGCGTTAATAGTGTCTTAATTGTGTTCATTAAAGACTAAATGTGTTTTGATTGTAAAACAAATTTTGATTGACTTTTTGTTTCCCTATCATGATGAAAATTGGTGGATTGGTAGAAAAAAGTGTGCCCTTCAAATCCTAGTGGTTCAGAGTCTCATCAGGGAAGAAATATTTCCGTAACTGAAAATCCCCTAAAATTGGTAAAAAATTAAAGAGTGAGTGGTAATTGAGCTTTAATTGTGTGTAATTAAAACACAAGTTTTAATTGACTTTATGTCCCTATTATGATGATAAATTCTAAGGCAAATACTACTGCACTCTTTTAGTAATATGAGCAAAAATCGGGTATGGCATAGCAACACCCTTGCATCATATCAGTGAGTTTTGCACAGGCAATACTGTATGTAAAAATGTTAAAATCTAGTTTTAATTATCACAAACATGATCAATTCAATCCCTCATGGCATGTCCTCTTGTCCCACCGCAGTCCCTGGGGCCCCCCCTCGCCGTGTGGAGGTCGAGGTGCTCAACTCCACCGCCATCAAGGTGATGTGGCGCTCCCTGTTGCCAGGGAAACAGCACGGGCAGATCCGCGGGTACCAGGTGCACTACGTCCGCGTGGAGAACGGCGAATCCCGCGGCCTGCCCCTCATCAAGGACGTCATGCTAGCCGATGCACAGGTATGTTAGCGCGATTATTAATGTTTCGTCAAACAAATGGCTAGATAACTTGTAGACAATTAGTTATTTTTATCCTACTGTTGCCGCAAAAGTGGTTTAAAATCTTCACATGCACTGCAACAAACGTATGAAAATCCTTTTATAAATAATTTAATCTGTGAAGTTCTTTTATAGCCTCTAGAATGCTTTCCACAAGCGGTCCAAAACATCTTATCAGCCATTAGAATTGCACGGTTTAGTCAAACCTCTAATAAGTTTAACCTCTAAGGCTCTAGTGTCATAGATAAAGTCAACAAAAGCTGATTATGTCTGCCGTATTAAGTGCCCCGAGAGCTGCACTAAAACACGAGGCACTTGAGCATTGCGGTCACAATTCAGACTTGATTTAAAAGCGCAAGCGGCAAAAAAGAAGGAAGAAAAAGCAACCGAGCGCCTCTGGCTGCAACCTAAAATTATAATGCAAGCTTCTGTCATGAAAACAGCAGAAACGAGGCACCTTATTCTCCTCACAGCTGCAAATATTACCATGACTAAAGCTTTTGAATTTATGCCTCTTGTGTTTATGATGGAATTTTATTTGTTGTTTATTTTGAATAGGGACAGATACAAAAAAACATTGATTATTACATAAAAACAATCCGATGCCTGTGTCACAGTGTTTATAGCCGTGGCTAATTCGCAACACCTGTCCCTAATTGTTTACAGTCGTCAGTTAAGTGGGAATCAGTTGATATCCGGGTCGCGATGCTCATGCTATGATGTTGTGATTGTGTACAAACGGTGACATATTGCGATCTTTTACTTGTGTGTTTCTCATGATCTGCAGTGGATTAATGTTATTGAATTGAATGCTATGAATAGAAAGTGTCATTTTAGTATATATTAGTATTATAGTGTATTTTCTATATATTAGTCAATATAAATAATTTAGTAAATATACTGTCATCTCATATTGAATAATTGTTAAATGTTTAATAAATGTAAAATATATTTTATTATATTTGTAAATAAATTATAAAAATTGAAGTATCTTTTTAATAACTTCTAGTGTCGTGAGGTAAGATATTGCATTTTTGTTCAGTTGTTCTCACATTTTATTTTTCAGTGAAATCTAGTCCACAAATAGTCGATTTGTTCATTCGTTTTAAATATTCATGTGGAAAATATTTACATTATTCATAAAATCACATTTAATGGGGGTGTCAAAATCTCAGTACAGTTTCTTGAGGTGATTTTTACCAATACTTTTATTCATCCAATAAATTTTGCTTTGCATATTTCTTTAGAAGTTATGATCTGATATCAAACTCGAAAACAGCCGTTTTTTATACTCGTACTTACCAAATGAAATGTGGAATAAAAGCTGCAGGAATGACACGCTCAGATAGTGGCGGCCACTCAATTTCCTGCCTCGTCTTCAATCTTCACCATTTTTTTCACCCTAATCCACACTGACCTACTTTAAAACACTCTGCGGTTCTTCCATTTCCTTGGCACTTTTACCTTGTTTCGTCTTACGCTTTCCTCTCTTTCTTTCTGTCTGTCTTTCCCTCTCTTTTAAACCGCGCTCCCTCTTTCTCCTCCCGGGTGGGGGATGTTAGTGGGAAATGGACGACACAGCTGAATACGTGAGTATGGCTGTCGGCGAGAGTTCGCTGTGAACAGAGAACCTGTGATGTTACATCAGACCCGGACGATGAATGTGTGTGTAGCAGTAGGCCTAAACCCACAGCTAATCATGGAAACACAAACCATAAGAAAATGGATTGACACGTACAGTTTTGTCTCTCATTTAAAGAGTTTTTCTTGCATTGCCAGATTTTTTATAATGAGCCACAGCAACTAATGCAACCTCATGTCCATTGTGTGTGTGTGTGTGTGTGTGTGTGTGTGTGTGTGTGTGTGTGTGTGTGTGTGTGTGTGTGACGACTATAGAAAAATATGAATGGCGCACAGGGGAAATGATGTAACATCAGGGTTCTTTTATGCCTGGCATGGACGAGTGTGTTTTGTGCTGTGATGTTGTGTATCAAAGATGAAGCTTATTTTGTGGCAAATTCAAGCTGCCTTATTTGTATAAATGGATTATTTGTGTAACCCTTAGATTGCATGAACAGGTTTGATGTGAAGCTCAGGACCCGCAGGTGCTTTTTTTTCTCCGCGAGCGCTTGCCATTAATTTTCTCTCCGTCATGCGGGCTGATCAAAGCTCACTCGCTTTCACCTGAAATATTGGAAAATAGGGGCTCGTCAGAAGGGTGTGTGTGTGTGTGTGTGTGTGTGCACAGCTTACCAGCCGACCCCAAGAAATTCATTATTCTGACGGTCTGTTTGCTCAGGCTCTGTTGAATTAATTCACAGACATGTGTTATAGATGAGCAGGAATCGTAATCCAATAATAACACTAAATGCCAATAATAATGAGCCACACCACACTGCAGTATATATCTATATAGTATGTATTTATGTATCATTTATTGAAATATTTATAATATAATGATATATTGTGTGTGTGTGCATGCTTGAATTATATAAATAAATTATTTGTTACAATTGTTATTATATGTTATTTATATCTGTAAATAAATTAAATGTATATATATATAATATTATTACATTTAATATAAATAATATACCAAATATAAGTTTATATATATATATATAATATATATATATATATATATACTATACAAATGATGTGTGTGTGTGTGTGTGTGTGTGTGTGTGTGTGTGTGTGTGTGTGTGCATATATATATCAAAAGTTCCCCAAATGGTGTAATTGCACATTCTGTATTAAAGGGTTAGTTCACCCAAAAATGAATATGATGTCATTAATGACTCTCCCTCATGTCGCTCCAAGCCCGTCAGACCTCCGTTCATCTTCGGGACACAGTTTAAGATATTTTAGATTTAGTCCAAGAGCTTTCTGTCCCTCCATTGTAAATGTGTGTACGGTATACTGTCCTTGTCCAGAAAGGAGATAAAGACATCATCAAAGTAGTCTATGTGACATCAGTGGGTTAGTTACAATGTTTCGAAGCATCGAAAATACATTTTGGTCCAAAAATAACAAAAACTACGACGTTATTCAGCATTGTATTGTCTTCCGGTTCTGTTGTCAATTTAATAATGACATAATTTTCATTTTTGGGTGAATTAACCCTTTAATGTGACAAGTTTCTAGGTTAATATTCTTTTAAAAGTAAAAAAAGACTGCAGAGCACAGATTCCAGGTTGTGACATTGAAAAGAGGGGAAACTGACGCCGTGCCTGTGCAAGTGACATGTTGCAAAAGTCTTTAAAAAAAGTCAGTTCCTAACATAGTGCTAACTTCCTCTTCGTGTCCATTAAACACAGGAGATGGTCATCGGGGGCCTGCAACCTGACACCACGTACTCCATCACCGTGGCCGCCTACACCACCAAAGGAGACGGTGCCCGCAGCAAACCCAAGCTGGTGGTGACGAAGGGAGCAGGTCAGTCATAATGACGTTATCATTAGCCGAGCTCCACTGCACCGCGGGCCAGGTGTTATTGGCTACAGGAGCAAAATTAACCTTAAGGGACTTCAATCGAGTGAGAAAAAAACAAACATGGCCTATATAGTGTGTCTGGAGTAGAGTCAGAGCTGCCAACTCTCACGCATTCTCCGTGAGACTCACGCAATTGACCCTTTTCACACGCTCTCACGCCACACTTTTCCTCACGCATAGAAAAATCGCGGACAAAGAGGACACTGACACCGACAGAGAAGGTAACTTTTGATATGGAACAATTCTCAGCTCTCAGATTCTATCCATATTTTTACGAGATTCAAACAATAAATACCGTTCTGGTGCTTTTAAATGTGACATCGCTGTAGCGCCAGTTCAAATGGCACGTGATTCAGCAGCCTACGAATCATCTCACACCTCACCCCCATAACGTCAACAAATCTCACTCTCAAAACTCAAAAGTTGGCAGCTCTGAGAGTAGTAAGGGAATGTTTGTATGAACAGTCAGCGGTTAGCCACATGTTGCTACTGCAAGAGAAAGTTTCGTTTTTAGAAAACCTGAACTAATGAGATAATGATGAGTCATTAGTCTGCTAACAGTGATTTAGTGTGCTAAACAGCATGCTAACGTAGCATCATTAAATTGGACTCAAAGTGTTTTCTAATTGTTGGTTTATATACACATGCAGATGGAGTTTTTAGTACCATGATATTCTTATAAGTACTCTATTTCAGCAGACCTGTGTGTGTGTGTGTCATCATGAGCATTTTGTTTCGAAGTTTAGCATTACGCATAGCAAGAATTGTTTAGCATTACGCATAGTTAGCTTTAATGTTGCCTGATTATTCAAGGCTTCACTTCTACAAGCTAACTAATCACCAGACAACCCACTACCTAGTCAATTTTGAAAATATTTTGTTATGTACATCCCAAGTGTAAGAATTGAGGGCATTTGCCTTACTTAAACACACCATGGTATTACAAGTAAAGTGATTACCCTAGTGCATTTTGGAGACTACCATTATGCGAATACCATTTTATTCTTTTTTTTTATTTTATTTTTTTTATATGTAACTTTTGGTTTTAATATGTCGTGTTAAATAGCGCTGTAAAGAGTTTGCTGTAACCTTGCCTGATTATCCAGGGCTTCCAGCTGACAACCCACTACCTAGTCGATTTTACAAATATTTTATACATCCCTACTGTTAGAATTGTGGGGGTTTTCCTTTCTTAAATGCACTGTAACTATAGAAAAGTGAATACCACTTTGGACGCTGCCATCATGCTAATCCCATGATATTCTTTAAAGTACCTTTTAAGCATTATATTATATGAATAATGGTTATGAAACAGTACCGCGGCGGGTGTGTATGGTGTCGTAGCCTAGCTCGTTTTTTCGCTGCAGTTAGCGCCGACGAGACCGGTGTGCCGATCCCAGGTGTCAAGTGTGACAGTCCCGCCACATATGCATGTCATTCTCAACGCCTGTCTCTCTCCCTCTCCCTCACGCTGTGATGTGGCGCTCAAAGGAAGGATGTCCCTGTGCTTCCCGCCTCCGAAAGTGTGGCGAAACGCTTACAGCAGACAAAATAAATAAATAAATAAACAAGGCCAGACTCAGCCCTACTTAAAGAAGCGGCATCACGCTCTTTCAAGTGGCAGAACAGAAGGGAAGCTTGACCAATGGGGCTCAGAGGAGCCACTCCGGGGCACTTTCATGCCTCATTTCTGCTACATAATGCTGTCAGACAATTTAAGCCCCTGCCTTATTGTATTGATAAGGGCCGACCCGCCCCTTTCAAACCCGGAACCTTCCTTAAGTCCGCCTGTCATCCGAGAGCGCCGTCCGTCCCCGAGCTGCCATTCTGCATGTCGGAGATACACTTCAGAACAGCGACTCAGTCAGTCAGGCTCTACGGTCACACCGAGCCATCATTCAAGTTGCAAGCGGTGGAATAATGTGCGCATTAGTATTTTTACTGGGTCAACAACAGCAAAAAATCACAATGATAATATACATTTTAGTAGTATATCAATGAATTGCAAAATGCAAAAAATCTAATTTGTCATTTGGGGTTATTTCTGTGTCATGTGTCAGCCATATTGACGAACATTATTAATGTTGCATTCAAAGAGCTGCGTTATCGGTTAACCGCGCCTTAATCTCAAAGCAGATGTCCTTGTATCGATCTAATTGATGCTGCCTGTTGTCCGTGAGGAACGACGCGGAAATGATTGATTCTGTTCTCGCCTCAGAGCCGACAGACTGATTGATGTGTGCTCCGTCAAACCCCTTCGTCGCTAATACGCCTTATCATTCCCGATTCCATGTGCATTAGACGCAAACTGCAACGCCTTTAAGTTTAGCCAGATTCCGATCGAGGACGAGCCTTCCTTATTTTAATTTCCTCCTGTCTCCCTTCTTCCTTGTGGGAGATGAGCAGATTGCATGCTAATGCAGAGGCTGGAGGTGTTCTTCACGACTGCCCGCTTGGACGGCCGCCACGCCGGCTCCGGGACCAGAGAGTCTGGATGTCTCACAATCCTCCCGGCACTGTGGTTATTCTCTTCAATTAATTGGTTCACTTAGGGCCACTTGCTCCAGTCCTGATTGTGGAGAGTGAAGCTCCTTGTTGGTCTCTGGAGCTTCTTGTCTAATCGCGTCTGAAGCCAGGATACTGTGGAATGGAGTTGACCTTTCTGCAAATTGAATTTTTTGGATTATGGGATTACAAACAGGCATTATGGTGTTCATAAATTGCTGTTAGATAGATCCAAAATTAGATTGGATCAGCTGTGTTTGAAATCTTTATTAGTTGCTGCATTGCCTTGCAACTGTAAACAGCTAGCCAAATGCCTTCACCTTGGTCAAATCACTGTAAAATATGGTATCTTGCCATATTTTCTACAGTACACAAGAAATAATTAATCAAAGACTTTTAATTATGTCGCTCTTTTGTCATCCTGTGCTGAGGACATTAAGTCGGACGGTTATATTCAGACATATTGCCCTTGTCTTTTGTTTGTATATTTGATATCAGTTCGGCCCAGAATGCAACGCTGCAGTTTTTTCAGGGCTAAGTCATGTCAGCTGGCAGTCGTGCTTTATACGCCTAATATAACTCACTGTAAGTCCTGTCGGCAGGTTAATTGCATGTTAGCTGAAGGTTATTTTATTTTGTTCTTTTTCGCAGCCGCTCTGACGCTTCTCCTCTACTGGAGATGAGAAGGACAGAGAGCGAGAGGGAAGTAGGGAAGGGGAGGGCGTGAGTTTGAAACGCAATTCTATCTTAATCAGTGGCTGTGGGTCAACAGTGGCCGTTAATGCAAGGCCTAATGGGAAACGTGCCTGTGGTCCTGTGGAGAGGATTGTGTGTCGTCCAGTGGAGTGGACTGGAGTGCTGTTGGTGAGGGGAAGCGCGCTACAATCACGCCGTCTCTGACCCTCGTTGTCCTCTCGCTGCGGCAGATTGCGATGATTCCCCGTCACCTTCATCAGCTCTCCTTTTTTTTCTGGAGTCATTTGTCCTCCTATCTGTTCTCATGCCCTCTGTCTCTATCATACTGCTGTTAACCCACCATCTCCGTCCGGTGATCTGTTCAACAACCATCTAGTCACTTCTGTTAAGGCGAGACACGGCAGGCAAAAACATCGTGTGTTTTTTGTCACTGGTCAATTTTAAAATTTTGGGATCAATTTGTCTTCAATAACATGTTTTCTTTCAGACTTGTGGTGAAAAAAAGTCCAAAATACACATTTAGATCTTTATTTGACTACACTTTGTCTATTTGCGTCTGTAGATTTCTCCTAAATTCAACAAAAGTTGGCTTTCTAAGTCATCCCGCTGCTCCGCGATCGCCGCCTGCACGCTGTCATCACATACACCGTTGGAAAGCTCTCTCTCTCCTGTACAACGTTGTCGGATCCAAATATGGTCATTTCCTTTTTTATCAGCAAGCAAGTGAAAGTACAATGGGGCATTTAACTCTAAAAGCGAAATCACATTGGCTGATGTCAATTCTTTAAAGGCCATTTTCTCAAAATGGGTTTTTTCTCATGCCAGAAATCTCCACTTCAGCAGCGCTTACATACACCAAACATTCCAGTTGTATTCCTATCTATATTCTTAAGGTTTTTACAGAGGGGGTTTGTTCATATATCATTCAGATTCTGATTTATACAACATTTTATACCTAAAAACAGGAAGGAAAATAATTCCTATGGAAATTAGGAAAACAGTTTTTCCTTATTAATGGAGTGATAAAAAGAGATATCCAAAATCCCCTCTGTAAAAACCTTTGACTCTAATATGTCAACAAAATGAAATAAGAATTTTGAATCTGGCTTTATCCAATGTTCAGATTTCTCTTCTGGAAATATATGCAAATTAGTGCATATTTAATGAGATAATACCTAATTTGCATATTTAAACATAAATATTCTAAAAACTTGTAATACAAAAGATATGTGTCTTAATGTCAGTAATCAACTGGCGAAGTTTCATGCTGATATCTATTAGTAAATCTTTTTTCCCTATTCACCTGGGGTGTCTCCCCTTAACTTAAAATATAACAGTGTTGCTGTTCAGATGTAAGACTGGGATTTTGAAACATTTGCAGTTACTTATAGAGTATATGTGTTGTTAACACCTTTATGGCAGTTGCACAATAAATGCATGCTTATGTAAGAGTACTTTACAGGAAATGGGTTTGTAATTCGTTTCAGGTGCCTTTACTTTAGTAGGGAGTAACAGGATGAAAAGACATTTGGTTTTGATACAGAAAACTTAAGTGAGATACAGTTCATTTGAACTTAATGTAATGTCTCTTTCTTTTTCTCTTTCTCTCTCTCTCTCTCTCTCTCTCTCTCTCTCTACAGTGCCGGGGCCTCCCTTTCTCTCCGTCAACCAAAACTCGGAGACTACCGCATTAGTACGCTGGCAACCCCCAGATTTTATCGCTCCGGGTCTCGAGGTGCAGGGCTATCGGCTGCAGTTCGGCCGAAAAGACGTGAGCCCCCTGGCCACGCTGGAGTTCGGCCCTCAGGAGTTCGAATATTCCATTAGCAATATCCACCGAGGGGCCACATACGTGTTCAAAGTGTCCGCCAAGTCCAAATCGGGATTTGGCGAAGAGGCTACGCGAGAAGTGAGAGTCCCGGAAGAGATTCCTCGAGGGTATCCTCAAATAACCGAAGGGTCCAACATCACCTGCTGCTCGCTCCAGTTCTCCTGGCTGCCTCCGGTGCTAGCGGAGCGCAACGGTGATATAACGGAATACACACTGGCCTATCAGGAGGCGGGAATAGCTGGCGGACCCAAGGAACTGCGTCTGCCGGCAAGCGAGAACAGCTACACCCTCAACAGCCTGAGACCCAACGCAGTGTATGATGTGAAAATTCGAGCGCACACCAGTGTAGGTCCAGGGCCCTACAGCCCACCGATCCAGTATCGAACAGTGGCCTATGAAGCAGGTAGGGGTTGCTCATTTCCCCGCCTCAAGGGACAAACCTCTACAATGCAAGCACCTACACCCGATTATATAAAGTTCTCTGGGAGCCACATACCTCACTAACACCCTCCCCCACAACAAGGTAAAATAAGTCAGTAAGCTAAAGTCAGTCAGTTTTGAAAGGGGAGGAGCATCAATTTTTGCGAGGTAAGTGCCAATTGGTCAGACACGCCCAGCACATTCACTCATCTAATCACAAAATTTCCCTAGTATCAAAGGCAGGCGAGAACCACGTCAAGGAGATCCCAAATCTGAAGCGAAACTAGGCACATTTGTTTACTTTGGGTTTTTCTTATTTATTTTTCATTTTTTGGTCTGACAATTCCTCTTTTCTGTACTCACCTTCCCCCCCCCCCCCCCCGCTCCCACACTGGGATGGTTTGAAGCATGGTGTCCCATGATGCACTGCTAACAAGTGTGGGCATGACAATTGTGTTTTGGGGTTTGTCCTCGTTCCTGTCGGGCTTTCTGCCACGGCAGTGCCTATCCAAATTTAAGAGTACGCAGCAGTGGGTTACTCAAACATAATGTGGGTTCAGCTATTCTGGAAGCATTCAGGGGGGATTATGGGAACTGCTTGCCAAATGTTCTTGTTGGGGCGGCACTGCCGGGCCAGGGCAGGCAGAGTACTGTGCGATCCTGTGGTTCTGTGTTCACCAGTCCAGTCTAGCGTGCTGTTTGTCCCAACTGAGCGCCTCCCTCCCTCCCCTTCACAGCTAACGCCACACTCCGCTCACTCCGAGGGACCAAAGCCCCTTTCCCTTGGGGGAAAAAAAGAAAAATGGTCGCAAACGCCGAACATTCTGTCAGCCTTCTTTCCCTTCAGTCCTCCTGTACTTGTTTTTCTCAATTTGTTTCCTCCATTCACTTCTGGACAGATGTTCCTAAGAACTTCACCGTGAAGCTGGTCACCAAGACCACGGTACTGCTGACCTGGAAGTTTTCCGATAGCCGTTCCCCATACCGATGCATGGTAAGCGATTCAGTTTTGTCCATCCTGTTCAAATGAGTACCTGCCAGACTCTGACTCAATTTACGTGTTTTTGATGTTATTGTAAACAGTTTATCCATGCACATTCTTCCACAGATCGAGTACAACCGGCAGAAGGTTGACATTGATGCTAGGATGACCAAAGCTCTCATCACCAATTTACGACCCAACGTCACCTATGAGTTCAGAATCACTTGTCAGGAGAGCAGCGATGGTGGACCCAAACACAAGCTCATCGCCCGAACGGCGCCAGCTATTCTGATCCGAAAGCCTGAGTTGGACCTGAAAAGAGAGCCGGACAGTATGCTGACCATTCTCTTCCCACCGCTGGAAGCCAAAGACTTGATCAAGTGAGGAAAACCGTCCTTGGCTAGAAACGCACTCTACCCAAGTATACGAATGCAAATGCATTTCAAAGTGTGAATGATGGATCCATTTTTTAAGAAAGATTGTGCTGTTGTTCTCTATAGTGCCCCTTGTGGCCACACTGAGAATGCAGTATATATACCTGTGTTAAGAATTGCATTTTAAGCGTCTGCGTTCACATGGTTGCGTATTTTTCAGGTTTTGTTTAGCTAGAAATTCCCATATTTCTGTTGTAGGGTGATTTATTTGTTTTATGCACCATCTTGACCTCTTGCAGGGCAATCTATATTGTGGTGGTTCCTCTGAAGAAGGGACGAGGACCGATCAGACACATCAAGAACCCAGATGAGCTGGACCTGGAAGAGGTGAACATACCCTTTTTTCCACAAGTCTTTGTCCTTGTGTCGCAGACACAGTGGAGCCAGAGCCATGGAAAGTGTTCTCGCCAAAGCATTGTGGGAACGTTCCCGAGGGGTTTGTCAGGGAAAGGGGGACAATTACACAGCTCGCATCCTCACCCGCTGGCAAACTGCAATGCTTAGCCACTTGACCTTGAGCTGTGTATTCTGTTTATATATTATTTTATTCATTGGGACTTCAAATTAAAACCTTTTTTTAGTTTTTTATAGTAGATAGCCCATTTTGTTTGCACAATTGGCACTGCTTGATGCTGATTTGGTACATATGTTGTGTTTTAGATGCTGGTTTCTGTCCTTCTCAAGCAGTTTTTTTCTCCCACAGCTGTTGGGCGAAAGAAGACTTCAACGTCACGCTCGAACCACCCGTCAGCTCAAGCAGGTGGACGGAAAGCGGCCCTACATCGCTGCCAGCTTCAAGCCCTCATCCATGCCGTCGTCCTTCACCCTGGGCGACCAGAGAGTGTATAGCGCCTTTGAAAACAGGGCTCTGGACCCTGGACAGGAATATGTGTTGTTCATCCTAGCTGAGCTTAACACTACTGGAGGGGTGAGTGAAATATAAGGAAAAGCCTTTTTAATCCATCACAAATTGGTGTTATGACAACCATAAAGTGACAAATGCAGATGACTTTAACCTTTTTTGTGCTTGTGCAGAAATCCTTTGCATCGAGCCCCTACACAGACCCAATCATGGCTCCTGATGTGGACCCTCAGCCCCTGGAGACGGGAGGAGACGGACTCATCTGGGTGGTGGGACCCGTTCTCGCTGTGGTCTTCATAATCTGTATTGTGATTGCGATTCTCCTCTACAAGAAGTGAGTGGACTTTTTTCACATTCTAATAAATGTATGTTTGTCCCTTCCATTTATAGTACCAGCAATCTCCATTTTTGACCTAATTTGTTCTTTATATAACAAGCAGGTGGAACTGTCTTCAAACTAACGTACTGTAAATGGATTATGAAGTGAAAAAATGCTAAAAGAATGATTTAAGCTTATTTTAGACATATTCCCCCCAGAAGTTAGCATCGTTTGGGGAAGTTCAAAGCATAGCTGAGGAGAGCAGTCAATTCGATCTTATCAAAATTTAACGAGGTGATGGCTAATGGCTATTAGCTTCAGAGCACGGCCAAAGCAGACCGCTTTGATTTTTAGCATGCAAACGTGCGGAAGCTATTCCTCATTAGCACCTCACGGACGAGGTTAAAAGCGAACGACTCCTGGTTAGTATTTCCTCCCTCGGCAGGACCTTGAGTTTGACCTCTGGTGTCTGGAGATGCGCAAACACACATCTTTACAGGTCTGTCCAAATGCAGATGAACCTAATCTGGCACTGCTAGCCTGCCCTGTGAATTTAAATGAACTCTATTGATTTTTTTCTTTCTCCTCTCCCTTCTTCTCTTGTTGTGTTTTCTCTCTTTTATATATTTATTTCACTTCAATGCTTTCTTTGGAAGCAGCAAGCCTGACAGGTAAGGCTTAGCTGTACTTTTTTGCTGTTTTCAAGGGGGCAAAAGAAAACAACCTGCCTCAGCATAAAAGCAAGTTTTAATTAGATGGCAATGAAATAGCGGGTTCAACCAATGTGCCCCTCGGCTGTGTTGTGTTGTGGACATAGCTTTGTTTGTGCTAGCATATAGCTTCCTCTCTCTCTCTCTCTCTCTCTCTCTCTCTATATATATATATATATATATATATATATAATTAGAGATGCACCGATATATCAGTCAAAAATCACTAAATTCAAACAATAAATGTCTTTTTGGAGCTCTTAAATGTGACATGGCAGATCGCTGTAGCGCCTCAGTTCAAGAGATACTATCGATATCAGAATCGGCAGATTTCATTCTGAATAATCAGTTAACGTATCGGTGGAGAAATTTTGTATCAGTTCTTCTCTAAGATAGATAGATAGATAGATAGATAGATAGAATAATCTGGTGTCATTGATCTGAATCTGGGTCAGAAAACACTGGGTGGTAATTTTGTGATTTGGTTTACTTGTTCTTTTTCCATCTCATTTGTCAGTTTTCATTTAGTCTCCACGTTTTCCTTTCCTTTTTTAAAGCAGCAAACGGAAAGAGTCAGAGCCACGGACGAAATGCCTGCTGAACAACGCCGAAATCACCCCTCACCACCCCACGGACCCCGTGGAGATGAGACGAATCAACTTCCAAACCCCAGGTATATGCACACGGACAGACTATCTGATTACTTTTCTCCTACTGTAAACTGCTTCATCTCACGAAACCTGTCAAGAACATGTCATATCTATTTTTATATCATATTTCACCCCTAAATCAAAATAATTATATTTTGCATAAAGAAAATACAGTCTTTTTGACATTATTTCCCTTCCAAACACATATTCACTTTGAAGTGTGCAGGAGTGACATATTTTGTCAGTTAACTTTAATTTAACTGTCAATTTCAGGTGCACCTGCTGCTATTTCTAATTTGCATCTCTACTGATGCGGTTTATTAGTTAATAATTGTGTACGGCCTGTCAATCATTTTATTTTATATTTGGTTCAGGGGTTGCTTACAACTGAACGAAATCCAATCTCCAGGCCGCTCCAGAGATGTTTTTCCTCTCGCCATCCTCAACTCACTCAAAGGCAGACGATCTTTTGTCTCGTCCAAATCCTCCAGTTCAAAGAGCGTTCTCATTTTCGCCGGCTTTGGACATTAAACCTAGTCTGACATTTCTCTGTGGCTCCTTGAAGTGAATTTGTCGAAGGCGTCTCTCTCCTGTCCGCTCTCTGCGTCTCCCCATCAAACAGCTCTTGTTTCAAAGGCGGTAATCTCGTCTCGGCCGGCAGAGGAGGTCATAACTCGGCCTCTGCCGAGAGCTCTCCTCCTTCAGCGGAGATAAAACGAGAGCCAGATGAGAAATGGAGGTGGAGAAAGCAAGAAAGCCTCTATCGGCACCTCATTTCCCATAATCACCTGTCCATTGTGGGGCATCTTGTCCGGTAGCCGCCTAATAACACATCTGAAATGAGCCTGGCGTGCTTTCATCTTATTTCTCGCCTTTCTCGTCTGCTTCAACACTATCAGAGGTTCGCCTCGTTAAAGTCGTCCTCGTTGGACTTTATTAATTGAGGAGCGTTCAATTTGTGACGCGACGCTGTTCTTTTTAAGCGCGGAATGTCATTATCTCTTTGCTTGGTGAATTTTTATTTAAGCGGACATTTTAGGCCAATTAACTGGGACGGGGAAACATTTGCGACATTTCCATTAGCTAATAGGGTCCATTGTTCAAAGGAGCACACTTCAGTTCACATGGATGACTGGCACATATGGCGCCCAACGCGGGGCTCAACCACTGTGCTTATCCTAATGAGACGAGACACTGACATTCTGTTTGTTTCGTAGCACATTTAGGGGTCAGATTGTGCTCAATTCTTCTGACTCGTCTTTAGTCTGTTTGTATTGGTATTATTAAGTGTTCTAGAAAACAACGATTTTTATGAGCAAACTGTTTAATGTGACACAATCGCAAAAAAGCACAGCTCATGGTGTCTCTAAGCCTGTGATAAATCGTGTCTGTGAATAGAAGATTTGTAATCCCCGTCATTTTTTTGGCTGCTTGCTAAAATCTTGATGCATATCACTGTTTGTTTTTGTTTTTTTTATTGATTTCTTGGTTTATTCTCTTTTACCAAGAAATATGTCACATTATAGAAGAAAAATGGCTGTCATGTTGACGTTTAATATTTACATAGATTTGGGAGGTTGAAAAGACAAACGATGCTTATTGTAAATACTGTTTATATCGTATGATTAAAGCGATGCAGAAAATTTTAAAACAGTATCTGATAATTATTTTAATAATTGTTTAAAAAAAATGTGTTTAAAACATTTTATTTTAATGAATAATTTTTTGTTAAAATAAAATAATGAGCTATATTAATGTTTAACATTATTTATTTCGCATATACAGATAACCGATAGCTATTTTTATGTTAATATAAAAAATGGATGTTATTAATAATCCTGAATTATAATGATAAATCATCCACTCAATAAAGTATTAACCTTAATTTCTGCTTTACCAATGCACTTATTTTTAAATTTTGGCAGATATACATAACCGATAACTATTTTTATGTTACAAATGATAAACGATGGGACTTTTGAATTTATAAATCTGTACAGGTTTGCCGTTTTCTTTTTCTTTTTTTTTTTGGCTGATGTAAACATGGTCACCATCAAACATAAATAAATAATAAATAAACAAGCATAAATATATAATTAAAAAATCCTTTTTTGCCTATATATGTTTTATGCATTCCTATTTATATAATGCTAGTTAAAATAATAATCCTGAACTTTATCCACTCAATAAAGTTTGAACTTTAATTGGTACTCTTACTGATGCACCAATATAGGCGTTTTGGCAGATATAGATAACCGATAACTATTTTTATGTAAGAAATGATAACCGATATGACTGTCGAATTTATCAATCTTTACAGATTTACCTTTTTTGAATTGTTATTTTCGCTAATGCAAAGATGACCACCAATAAAACATACATAAATAAACAATTAGTTAAAAAAACATAAATATATAAATAAATAATCCTATGTTTTTAGCTTGACAACAGTCATGTTAGCCAACATACAGCATAAAAAGTATTTTTTTGTCGAAAGCCTACTTAAATTGCTAATTATAATGCTAATTCAAATCACTTGCTAACATGTTAATCTGACCCGTCTGCATAGGTGTCGTGTGTCTAAAGTCATCACAGATGGTTCAGACTTCAACAACAGAAGCTAAAGACATTCCTCATCCGCTCGCTTTCCAGACAGCTGGACAGACGTCGAGCGCTAAACACTGACCGTATGTGGTTTTACCGCTCGATCGACGCTGCCATCTGATATTTTGAGAATTTATGCTTTAAAAAAAACTAACATGGAGTCAGGTCGATGCTATAGTGAATTGTATATTGCGTCTTAATGTTGAATTTTACAAATGTCACCGTGGTATAAACAGTATCTCCACTGGTCCATAGCGTCATTCTGTATGTCTAATAAACATCGGCGGCTCTGATGTTGGGTGAATATGAGAGAGTGTCCTACTTCCACTGTCTGACAGACTGTTTGGCGTCGGATCCAACAGCGAGGACCCTCGCGAGGATTACCGCCTTCATTCAAAGCAGGGGTGGTCCTTACTTCTGCCTGTTTAAAAATGCACAATATAGTGTGAAAAATTAATTAGAGGGAGCAAATGTTTAAAAGAGAAGCTTATTCATTTCCTTGCATTCCTCTTATTTTTCCATTTATTTCAATCCATTTCAAGATTTTGTTCTCAACTGATTATCAGTGCATTTAAAAGGGATGCTTTTATTTTATTTTTGGTGTTTTCACAGATTCGGGTCTAAGCAGTCCTGTCAGTGAAGCCGGTTTTGACTATGAAAGTTAGTGCTCACATCTCGCGCTGAGCTTTGGTGTTTTCTTATCTTTTTTTAATGCGTCTGCCCCACATCCGAAATAATGGGTTGTGTTCTCCGACTACATTTGCATATGACTTTTTCCCCCCTCCCTTCACAAATGCCGGATCTGCGCTAATGTTCACTCCCGTAACCCTGGGAAAGTTAAAAGGAGTCGTACCTCAAATGAAACCTAAAACTGTATCTCATTAGCAATTGCTTTTCCTATATGAGGTGCATAATTTAGGATAAAATATAGTAAATATTGCTATTTTTCCTACCCGTTTTTTATTTGATTTTTGGTGCTTTAAAGACATAATGTTAGCCAGCATGAAGCATAACAAGTTCATAGCATATGTCTTGTGTGTGTGTGTATATATTTATAAATATATAAAACATATATTTTTAAAATGTATATGCATAAAAGAGACACCCACAATTTGTTCTGCATTATGCATAATGCAAATGCAGTCAACAGTTTCATCTTAATTATGACTGCTTTTAACTTCCTTTCGTAACACGGCTTTTGATTTTTCCTTTTTGATGTGTTTAGTATTTCTGCTTGTCGATTGCTTTGTTCTTACAGGCTGTTGGCTGAACTCTATTAATCCACAGTAAAGCACTGCAGTCACAGCTGATGATGTCGAGACGGCTCTGCTGTATAATTTTTACACAGGTCTCCACACATTCCAGCATCCTTTTCCCGGCCCTCCAGCTCAGCTGTCCGTTCGGACCCCCATTCCTCCCTCCCCCGATGGGGTCGTTCTGCAGACAGAGATAACGAGCTGAATTAATTAAACCCTCCGCAAACAATAGTCCGACATTTGATACATGCCTCCCGCCCCCCAGCGAGGCAGAGGAAAGAGAAACACGGCTCCCTTTTTTTGTTGTTTTTACGGGGAAATATACCAAGTGTTTTTCCCTTTTATATGTAAATGAACAATCGCATAAAACCGTTTCGCGAACAGCGGCAGAGGATATCAAAAGGATTTGTTATTTGCATCACCTGTCAAGCACAAATAAGAGACTGAAAATATGTAATTAGACAGTTTGCTTCTCTCGCGCTCCGTGATCTTGAGCTTGATTGCATGGGATAAAAAGAATGAGAGACACAAAAATCCTGGCAGAGAAAGCAGAGAGGAAATTAAAAGCAACAGGAATTTGTCCTTGAAAGAGTTATATACCTTTCTTAAACAGACTTGAAGTACACTTTTTAGTATATTTCACATAAATACTTGAAATTGAATATGGTTAACCCTCAGGTACTGTTCACGTGTCATTCAAAAATGACCTTTTTTTAATTTAGCTATGTTTTAGTTTGATAATATTTTTTATTTAATAGATTGTATTTTTAGGGGATTTTATGGTACTAAATAATATTTATGCAGTAGTTTTTGCCCATTTACATATTCATTTATGAAATTCCCAACAAAGGTTGGTCTCTTTTTAAAGATGACACTTGCCAGATTATTGCTGAAGTGAAAAAAGTTGTAAAAAGTTAACTTGAATAGATAAATGATAAATGCACAAAAATATCATTTTAAAATGTTTATATGTGAAACGGAAAATCAAACCCATAAATCTAAACAAGCTGTGTTTCATATTTGAGGTTGATATCTAAAAAAAAAAGAAAGAGCTTTCAGTAAGATTTGTTTTGGGCGCAGTACCAAACGCTTCCACTAGATGAAATTAGCTTCCCATTCATTTCCAATGCGCTCATTTTTGACCCTGAACAATACAAGTGTGACTATTTTTTCAGGATCTTTTAACCTTTTCAAATCATGTCCATGATCTTTGTGTTTGTGTGTGTGTTCACACAGCAAGCGGCAAAACCTTTACCAAGTTTCTTACCATTCCGATGAAGTAAAGACATTTAAAAAAATTTACAAAACAAAAAAACTATGGCCGAAACCTGAACAGCACCGGAGGGTTAATTTTGATAACAGTGAAAACTTTGTGTCATCTGCAGAGGTTAAAGCATTTTTTTGCACCCCGATCGGATTAAATGTAATTGTTTCTTACATCTTGCAGGGAAAAAATTCCTGAGAACAAACAAATAACAGTCTGTTCATGAAATAGAAAAATGGACGACGAGTAATTGTTGTTGACATGGAGCAAAGTTGAGGAATAGGTTGACATTGGAAAGAGTTTGTTGGGCTTCGATTGGTTCTAGATGGCCTTCCTCATTGCATTATGGAGGCTGTTGTCATTTAGCATGCAGGTCTGATCTCAGGTTGTTTGCCAAAGTCGCCCTTCGCATCTTTTTCGGGAGTGCTTTGGCATACATTATCTTGGTTCACCTTAAGAGGTTAAAACTGATTCCAGACAATCTCTTAGAGCTTGGCCGGGCTGGTGAAAATAACATTTGTAGACTAACAGAAGTGTTAGCGTCCGGTTATTCAACAAATTCTCACATAGCAAAAAATTTACAGCTAGAACTTTTTCATGACATCTTGTTGAGTGGCATTATTTGCGTCGGTTTTTTGTCATGACGTCCAATCGGCAAGTTCAATCTCAATCAAACCCAAGCAAACTCATTTGCAGCATACAACATTTAGAGAAGAAGAAAACCGTGTCAACTGGAGGTCAAATTGAGCGTGGCTAATGTGATTATGCAGATTATCTATGCCTAATTAAATCACAGTACTCTTGAAGGAAGATGTCAACATTTAGCCAACTTTTGACCTCTGAAGTAGACGATGAAAGAAAGTCCAGTGGCCTCTGTAAATAAGTTAGCGTCCATCTTAGGAAGAGCTAGTCTGTTTTCTGCTTTATTCCATTACTAATTAATAACTAGATTAACTCCAGCACGGCCTAGGGTTTTTTGGGGGGGCTGAGCAAACATGTGCTAACTGGCGCTTGTTTGAGGAAAGGTCTTGCAAGCTGTTGCAGGGTTAGCATGGGTGGCTGCTTCTGTGACACGCTTGCTCAGCTTTGACTGAACTGAAGCTGAGAACACGACACTTCACTTTTCACCGGTACCATCAGGTCATCTTAACCCAGGCCAGAACTCTCGAATAAACCCCCTACCTTACCCTGATTACCCCCTTCATCAGCCCTCCACCTCAAGAGCTTTATTTCCCATCATTGCTCAAATGAAGGGTTACATAAGCTTCTGCCAAAAGGATTGCTGCTGGAAATATTAAGGCAAGACGTTTCCTCTAGGGAAAGGCAATATTATATTTTTCTACCTCTCGCTTGCTCATATTTTTGGTGTTTAGTGTGGAAGCTTTCCACATTTCCCCCCCAGAACTGTAAGCCCATATTCGTTTTGGGAATTTCTTTTGTACAAGATGACATGCAAATGTGTCTTTAGTGACATATAAGACGGAAGCTTGTGTACTTTTGTGTTCAAGTCTACAATAAACAGTATCACACTGCCAGAACTCTCTACTTGACAGGATTAGAGTTATGGTTAGGGAAGGGGTGTCCAATCTTGCTCCTGGTTGGCCACTTTCCTGCCTGGATGTTTCTGGTGATCCGTAAGACCTCAATTGGCTGTTTCAGGTGTCTTTAATTGGGGATCAATCTAAACCCTATTGGTAGGTAGTCCTCCGGGAGCAGGAGCGTACTCCCCTATTTTAGAGTAACACTAGGGAACATAGATCCCATCACCATCGTTGTGAACAATGTACATAGGGTGACAAGCATCAATCTTGTATTGTGGTTTTAGCCTTTTGTCTCGCCTCGGTGAAATAGATTTAATCAAATGCAAAATCTGAAAACTTCTATTATGTTTTGGCTCTGTTGACTTATTTCCCAAAGGCTGATCTTTGGGGCTGTGTCTGTGACTCTGTTTGAGAATGGTTTGGTTTCATTAAGGCAACCAAGCACATTGTTCTCTTTGTCTTAGTTCATTGAGTACAAACGTATGGTTTGTCTGAGTGCATGGCGTGTCCTCTGTTCATCATTTTTAGCTATAGTGGAGTGAGACAGAAGACATTTCATTGCTTTGGAAATATTGCAAAGCTATTAGGAACCATTTGACCCCTTTCAGCGTTGTAATTGGTCTGGGGTTTTTGTAGCACCTTAGCAATGGTCCTTAGGTCCTTGCCTTCATATTGTCTGTATAAAGGCAGTCGGGTTTTTTGGGGGTTTTTTTGTATTAGGATGATCCTGATTGGACGGATTGATGATGTAGAGCTCTGGCCTGGTCACACTGTGTCCCTAACATCCCCTACTGTTCCTCACTACAGTCCCACCTCATTATCTTACCTGCTTGGGTGTCTTCCCCCACCCCTGATCCCGCATTCTCCACACACATTTGGGATTTTGCTTCTAACTGCCTTTCTTGGCCATGGTGGTCTTAATGACCCTGTCTTTCTGTGTCTTCTTCTCCTGATTGGTGCACAGGTATGATGAACCACCCTCCCATACCCATCTCGGAGCTAGCCGAGCACACAGATCTACTGAAGGCCAACGACAACCTGAAGCTCTCCCAGGAGTACGAGGTACGGCATATTTTGGAAAAAATATTATTTGCAGGGTATACAACTAAATTTTTGCCACACCAGGCAATAGTCGGTGGCTTAGGATAATTTATATTATATATTCTCTTACCGGAAATGACAATGTTTTTGCAAAAACAGACAGTAATGACATCAAAATTTTAGATTCCAGTGAAAATTCACAATTGTCTCTTCCAATTTCAAGACCACAGCTAAAACTACTAGCCTAACTAATATAAATTAAAAACATTATTAAAGACAAGTAAAAGTACTAAGACAGTAATAAAATAAAAACAAATAATCAAATTACAGGCAGAAGCACAAATAAATACAATATAAAAAAGATACAAATTAAATAAACAGTGCTTTTCAGGTTTTTCGGGTAGGTCTAAAAGTAGTTTTCAGGTACAGAAATTTAATAAAGTAAGCAAATGTAAAATAACACTCCATAGTCTTCATTGTATAAATTAAACATCTTTATAAATGAATCCTTATTAGGCTGCTGTCACTTTAAGAGCGAATGTACAGATCTAATATACTGATACTGACACACATGTGTTTACTTTTTCAAATGTTTACATTCACTTTAGACATAACCGACTGTTTACTAGGATACTCACTATTTTTTTTACATCATTTTGTGTGAATTTGTCCACTCGAGCGCAAGCCGACGTGAAAGAGAGTTCAGTTTAGTATTCACGCTATCCACACAGCGCGCGAGTAACAAAATGAGCTCCCTTTCATGTCGTCTTGCTCTTGAATATGGAAATTTTCAAGGCTTTAACTTTCGTGACGATGCAGCACTGGCCCATCAACTGTCCCGAGCGTTCACGTTCATGCATTGTTAGAATTCATAAAAATGTTACTGGCCAACGGCGAGTGACACCGTTTCATATACTCGCCAACACCGATTCATACTCTCATTTGGTGCTTGGTGAGTGTTAATTTTAGGCCCTGCTATTTTGTGTTACGAAAAAGGCAAAGCTGTTCAAGACAGTGCACTTGTGGGTTTTCCTAATAAACCAATTCAGATTGAGATGATTTTTTGTGTACTGTTCACATGGCAGTTACTCATGTGCCCCGGGGTTTTGCAGTGGCACGGATGTCTCTGTTTGGAGTGCTGGGCTCGTATATGCAGCGGCTGCTGATTAGCCCTTACTATTGCTGAATCAGCCTTTATTTGCATAGTGCAAATGTCGTCACCCATCTTAAATCACAGCGTGCTACAGCAGCACTGCCATCAACACCCCCGGGGCTTAATGCCCTCTTAAATGGCTCCCAGCGTGAGCCAGACCCGATATCTCAGCAGGAACATGGGCACGCTTGAGTTGAGCCAACCCGCTATCATTTTTGGGACATTGGCTTAGCATATAGATTAGCATTCGCTGCATATGCTAGCCAACTGAAGGAAAGTCATTCTTAAGCAGCCTGAGTAGTAGATTCTTGAATATTTAGTTTCTGACCTCGCTACCTGCAAAAAGTGAGTAAACAATGGCGTAATCCAGCAAAGTAACCTTCTACCAGATATTAGCTTCAGAGTTTCATAAATTGTTACAAGAAATTTAAACTGCTGTGTACATGAATAAAATAATTTTTCTCAAAGGGAACACCTAGAGGTTTACAATTGAACTGCAAGAGTCATTACATTTGAGAGGTTGAAAAACCCTTTAAACTTGCATTTCAAGTACATAATTGAGGTCAGCTGATGATAACGTTAGGGAACTGCTGCTCTAGATGGAAAAAAATGGAAGAAATGTAGTGTTTGATCTTCAGCGTGAACTAGTATGCTAATAATAGCTAGTTAAATCAAAAAGTGATGTTTGTTAAAAACGGGGCTAGAGAGGAAAAAATAAACATTAGAGATGGATGCTGATGTGGAGCAGAAAAAGATGTTTGGTGCAAAGAGTTTTGGTCCGATATGAGGATGTGGGCTGGGTGTTATGCAAAAGCATGCTGTGGATTACCAAACTTCGGATTATGACATCAATCTTCCGTTCATATGTGATGCGTTATATTACAACACAGTCTGGCATTTGGCTTGGAGTAGAACCAAACCAATCCAGACCAATGCGTTAAAACCCACAGGCGGTTTTCAGGGTAGATGATAAGAGAGACGTGTTCGAGAGCATGGACAACCTGCGGAGGATCCGTGCTCTGTTATTTGTGCCTGTAATCATCACAGGGTAAACAGTTACATCAAACCCCTCATTGTGGGTTATTTAGTCCCAGTTTCAGCATGCAGAGATGGTCGCCTAAATGAAAACATCCCTCAAGCTAGAAGAGCTGGGACGGAGCCATTGCCCGAGAACGGGCTCGGAATCATAATGGAATACTAAATTACCCCGACAGGGGAATAGAATATTTATTCAGAAATTCTCATATTGGGAATGTGGTGGCATTTATCTTGCTGGCGCCAGATAATTCACCCCCTCACAGGAAGGAACAGACTCTTATATCAGCGTTTCCTTTGCTATTATTCACTGTCCACGTAACGGTCCCGACAAAGCTACCTGGCCGAATGCTCGTGAATATTTTAAAACGATAGCAGACGGCTTTTAATTACACTTTAATGTGCGCTCTGATTGCGGCAGAAGCGGGGACTTTTATCTTGTTGTGAATGTTTATCTTGAGCTGCTTTGTGAAGGATTCTCATTTCTTTCCCATCCGCTAGTTTTAGTCCTCCCAGGCCCCGTGGCCTCACTCAACCCCGCTTTCTGAGAGTTGAACTCTCCTCTGTTTCTCCACCTTCTTCTGATGTTCCAGCGGATGCAGACTCACTCTCTTCTTACATTAGTATTCATGCCTGTGATGCTGAGGGATTGGGAAAAGCCCTGAGGGTGGTTTCATTCCGTACTTTCTCTCCACAGTCCATCGATCCGGGTCAGCAGTTCACCTGGGAGCATTCCAACCTGGAGGTCAATAAACCCAAGAACCGATACGCCAACGTCATCGCCTACGACCACTCCCGCGTAATCCTGGCACCCATCGAAGGTCGGGCAGAACTGCACACACACACACACACACACAGATTTTTTTAAAAGAAATCCGTCTCAATGCGTTGCACCTAAAGGTTCCAGAATGACTGCACTTTGTTGTCGCCCCCACAGATCCGTCTGGCTTCACACAAAAAAGCAGTTTAGAGAAATGTATCCTAAAGTCTTTCAGAGGAACCTGATCTAGCATGTGCATTTGGGAGGATCGCCATCCATTTTTATGTCTTTATTATACGTTTTTATAGTGTTTATCCGTATAAATCAATTTACTTTCTCTTCTTCCCACACAATTTTATTGTCTGCTCACACACACAAAAGAAACAAGAGTCAGATAATTCACAAGCAGTCAAAATTAAACCAGCAGGCAAACCATATCCTTCAGTAGTGCCTTCAGTTGAGGTATAGAAGCTGTCAAGACTTTGGATTAAACATAAAACGTCAGTGGAAAATCAGGAGAGATTCTGCTGTTAAGTTGGTAAAATGCCCATCTTTTTCCCATCCAGAGGCGACTGTCAATGCTCAATGCTCTCTTTTGCTGTTTACAGATATTTTTCCCCAGGGTTCCCTCCCTCGTCGTCGCGTCACCTTGATTTTTGCCACAGTTCACCACGACCCAATTTAGATGAGCAATAACGCAGCGTAACAGAATCATCACAAAGACAGCGCCCGTAAATGCATAAATTAATCAGGTTCGAAATTTCCATTTTACAGTGCAGTGATTTCGTCATTAGACACAGCGGTGGAACAATTCGTGCAGGCAGCCGTGCTCTGTTCACTTAGCTATGACTAAAGCGAAACACTCCCGCGATCGCTTTGTGAGACGGGGAAGAGGCTTTTAATGGCATTCTTTTTTCCCCCTGATTGCTAATTTTGTCTTTTTCTCCGACGTAGCGGGGGCTAGAAAATGAGCACAGCCAAGTGTTTCATTGTTCGTTGTTAAAGCACGAAAACAACAATTTAGCACCATGGGCCTGTGTTTGTGATTGAAGCTTTTGTGTTGGATAAACTGTACAATTAAATATGCCTCTTGTAGGTTATTTGCCAGAGGTCTGAAGCGAGTGCGGACCCCGAGTGTAATTACAAGTGACTTGTTTCAGAGAATTGATGGAATTACTGAGGATTTGAACAAACCCCAAACCTTAAGTATTGAGTTTGTTGCATAATTCATCCCCCACCGCTTGTGCCACATACATAAATGACATCAAATCATAGATATATTTACATTTGCTTGTTGAATCACCTATATTATTATGATGATTATGAGAACTGCATGTTGGTACCCAGACCAAGACTAGACCTTTAAGGCAGAGATCCAGACCCACAACTAGACCCTAAGATCCAAATTTTGTGGGCCAAGGCCACATGCATGTGGTTTTGAGAGGTCTCAAGACCTAGACCATAAGATTGTTACCTCTAGCAGTAGCACGCAAGGGCTTTACCTTTATTCCCTCTGCCTCACGGATCCTGAGCTTAGACGGGAGAATGTTTGGCTGCTTTATGGGAGATTTACTGCGGGCCGCCCAGAGCGATGGCAGAAAGAGAGCGAGACAGGGTCCGGCGTGGGTTCTGCTCACTGATTTAGTCCTAGTCCAGCCTAATTCCATCGTATAGCATCTGGCCCTAAATCAGCTGCAGTGGAAGCTGTTGGCCGGCCCTCAGAGAGCTAGAAAGGGCTGAAAAAGCTGGAAGCAAGTGAGAAAAGGCAGTGAAAGGGGCTCAATGGCTTTTCTTTCATGGGGATTATTTTCTATGATGGATATCTGTCACAAGCTCTGCAATACCCTCTAACCAGACTGTGACTGTATATCACGTTAGTGGAGTAGCAAGTTTTTCACCAGTTAGGAGACTCACACAGCAACATTGTCAGCCATTTTGGAACTGTCGAGAAACGGGTATTAAACCACACTTTTAAAGTCAACACATAATGTTATTCTGGTGTTCTTATGCCAAAACAGCTATGTAGTTTTACAAGACATCGTTTTTGTATGTGAAATCAGGGCCACTTTAATATATACATGTCAGTATATAGATCTAATCACTCATATGTTACATTCTAATATTTGTGTGACAGCAATCAAAATCATTCATTTCAAATCCTGCTTCTTTATAAGTGAAAATCTCTGTCATTCTGACTCTAACTTTCACAGTTACCAACCTTCATGCTTCGTTTCAAGGTATCACAGGCAGTGACTACATCAACGCTAACTACATCGACGGCTACAGGAAGCAGAATGCATACATAGCCACGCAGGGGCCGCTGCCGGAGACCTTCGGAGACTTCTGGAGGATGGTGTGGGAGCAACGAGCCGCCACCGTGGTCATGATGACCAGACTGGAGGAGAAGTCACGGGTGAGGCTAGTCAAAAAACAGACAGCATTTGTGGCTTAATACAGATTGTTTTCAGGTGTGGCCGCTTTAAGAGCTGCGCGCTCCCTGTTGAACTGTCTGCAGTCTGTATTGTATGTGCTGTGCGCCTCGAACACCCCATGTATGCGGGTTATTTCTATTTGATGCTCATTTTTATCTTATTTTGTTTATTAAGTAATGATGTGGACGTTAGAACGTGTGACAGACAGTTACACAAGTTCGATTGGGGAATAAAGTGCAAGTTGTGAGATGGCAATCGCCTCCATGAGTCTGTCTGGCCTCTGTAATAACTTCAGCTGTGAGCTATCCCTATTTTTCCTCCTGACACAACGCGTTACACAACCTTTGCATACGGAGCGTGCTGGTGATTCCTTAAAATACTGTCTAGCTATGCAGCTCACTAGATTGTGGAAGAGAGCTAATAGGCCGTCTCTTTTACCCTTGTTAAAAAGACTGAGCTTCATACTGGACAAATTGACATTATTCCAGTTGAAATGCCATTGCCGGTTGAATGAATGAGCCAAAAAGGATGGATAAAAATAGAGGGAAATAAATACATAGACTCTCCGATAACAACCTGGGAATCATCTCTCGGCTCTATCAAAGAGAAAGAGAGAGAGAGAGGATGTTAAGAAGCCCTCATCCTGAAGACTTCCTCAGCCGTAACGTCCAGAAGTTCATTGAAGAGGATTCCGTCACACCCTAGACTGTCAGGCTCAGCAAACTCAGTCAGTATCTCAGGACACCCCCTCTTGCTCTCTCTCACCATCTTAGCGGGCGCCACATGGTGTATTAGAGCTCTGTCAGATGCGATCACAGTGAGCCATTCAATCTGCAGCATAAGCGCAAAGAACGCATTAAACCTGCACATTTTTTAAGCAGTGGGCTGTCACATCGCATCAGGGCACAGGGGCGGCCTGACTGCTTGCCATGCTCCGTATTGAGTGAATCTTTATTTGGGCTGTGGCAGGCCAGGGGTCTGTCAATGTGCCAGTTGTCAGAGTGGGGAAGGAAAACATTATGCCAAGGTAATTGATATGACATGGGCAGAAGAGAAGGGTTTGTGATTGCAGGATTGAACCCTTGTGAATCTGTATGGAGAATGTTTTAAGTCTTACTTCTCATTTTAAGAATCAAAATGTCCTTGGAAAAGGCTTTATTTTGACTCCCTTGTGATTATTTGACCAAAAAAGATGAGCAGGATCTCGGTGAGGTTTAGTTCAACAGCACCGTAATTCCTCAGCACACTAAAATTTCCATAGAAATGTATAGGTAAATCTGAGTCAACGACATCCAATAAAGACAGATAAACCAACCTGAATGACATCGGATATGCTAACGTTCCCTCACCCTCTGCAGATAAAGTGCGACCAGTACTGGCCGAGTAGAGGGACGGAGACCTACGGTATGATTCAGGTGACGCTCTTGGACACCATCGAACTCGCCACCTTCTGCGTGCGCACCTTCTCCCTACACAAGGTAAGACTTTTTGTGTCCAGCTGTGTAATAGTGCCACCTAGCATGATCTCATATCAAAGAAAACAGCCAAGCACTGTCTACTGCAGGGGTGCCTAATCCTACAACTGGAGGGCCAGTGTCCTACAGAGTTTAGCTCCAACCCTAATTAAACTAATCAAGTTCTTCAGGATTTTTAGAAACTTTCGGGCAGGTGTTTTTTAGGCGAAACTGCACAGGACCGTGGCCCTCCAGGAGCACGATTGGACACCCTTGGTCTACACAAAAGGTGTTTCTGAGATAAGTGCGCTCCCTGCTCCAGGAACACTTTGCTTTAGCTGTTTTAAAGAGTTTTACGTTGTGCATGGGCCTGTTATTTCCCTCTGGACTTTGGAGCAGACACATTACACTGTTTCGCTTTAGGGCCCCGACAGACGTACGCAACGAGGATAATTGCAAACGGTTGAGGCGAACGAAACATTTGTTCCGTAACCCTCACCGGGTTCTCATCTCCACTGCGTGCACCAACACACGCGCATCTTTTTATAATCTCCTCGTTCCACATCCATCATCTTTTAATGTTACGCCTGCCAAAGAGAGGCACTTAGCTAAGTGGCCAGAGCAAAACGACTCCTTGCAAAATTGGCATCCCAGACGGCACAGTGGTCGAGTAAACATGAAGTGGTTGGAAGGGAGGAAGAGGAATAGAGAGGGGTCAGCAAGTTGCACGGTCAGACCGTAACGTGAATTAAAATGGATTGAGCTTTTACTGTAGTGAAGGGCGCCCATAAGACACGAGCCGAAGCATTGATTAAAGAGAGACTGTCGTACAGAGCATGAAGAGTGTGCTCATGGTTACAGGATTAAGCTTTCGTTTTAAACCCACTGGAAAGAGAAATGAGATCTCTTCAATATCTCAATTGATTCTCCTAGACAGCACGGACAGTAATTGGATATTCTCTGATTCGTCCCAGAAAGAAAAACACCAGTAATCCACTAGTTTCAGAAAAGATCTAAAGAGATCTCCTGAGCTATGCATAAGCAATTAAATTGTCTTCTTGGACAGTTTAGATTAAACATAATGGCTTATTTAGTCGTATAGCAGTGCTGTACTAAAGGGACATCTTCGAATACAGATGAGGTGTGTTTTTGTTGCACCACAGTTTGTTGTATTGCATTGCATGGCTGAATAGTCAGAGTTTGCTTACAACCCTTACACACACACACAAACACACACACACACACACTCGCTGGAACACTGAGGTTTATTTATGTGTGTGCATATCCTGCAGTCGCACGTACAGTAAAACCAGAGTCATGAATTCTTAAAAACAATCCTGCACAAGCCCATCCACTGCAGAGAAACACAGCCAGCAGACGACAGCCAGAGAAAAAAGTATCCGGCAAAACTGGGCCAGTTTGCTCTTAATTACGTCGTTTATTTATTCATTTATTCAAAGGGAGCCTCTGTTGAAACAGCAGTGACATTGAAATGCAAAACCTCCCTTTAAAGATGTCCAGGATGAGAAATAAATGCTAGCAGTGGAACTAGCAGGACACTGATGGCTCTCCCGCTTCTTGCCGAAATGTCCTATGCAGCAGACATGTTCCTGGCTCTCTCGCCCGTGTCGAAATACAATGTAGAAGACATTTTGGTGACGCAAGGCGATGCTAGAACACATGTACCACCGTCTCATGTCAAACTAGCATGACTTGTAAGGTGCTTGACTATGCTAACAAAATTAAATCATGCATTACTAGAACTAGGACTAGATGTATCACTATATAACCAATAGGACTTAGAATAAAGGCAATTGCTTTCGTTTCAGAATGGTTCTAGTGAAAAGCGAGAGGTTCGACAGTTCCAGTTCACCGCCTGGCCGGACCACGGCGTTCCCGAGTACCCCACTCCGTTCCTGGCCTTCCTCAGGAGGGTGAAAACCTGCAATCCACCGGATGCCGGTCCCATCATTGCCCACTGCAGGTCTGAATCCTGTTCCTACTTCTCAAGGCTCCTGAAGCCGGAAACTTTAGGCCTAGAGCAAGTCTAGTTGTTCATACAGTTGCAGTCAAGTTTGATGTCCCCTGTGGTCCATAGCAAAGAAAACGTCCCAGGTTACGCATGTAACCATGGTTCCCTGAGAAGGGGAACGAGACACTGTGTCCCCTAGAGGACACTATGGGCATTCCCCATAGTGTCCTCTAGGGCAGTGGTTCTCAAAGTACTCGCGACCCCCCGGGGGGGGCGTGAGACAGCGAGGGGGGGTCGCGAGTTGATTTCCAAGGGACCGTTCGGTATTTATGGAAAGGTCCACCGGAGGAAAATAGGGGAGGGTCATGTCTTTTTATTCTTTGTTGAGGGGAGGGTCATTCAACTTTTGGATCCATGAAAACAGCAAAATTTCAAATATTTTTTCCATGTAGCTTTATGTAGCTCTCTCGGTCTCGGTTCCCCATCGCTATCAGATGGGTCTCCCAACAAAAATCCAGTTTGGCGCTGTCTGACAGTTCGCGCTCAGAAAAAGTACATCATGTACAGAACGCCAATGAAATGTTTACCTGGCATAGCTTTAAAGCACGATTAAATAATTAACTTTTGTGATTGCGAATAAGTGCAGTGTCCTGTGAGTGTAACTCTACCGCTGCATTAACATGTGATATGAATGTACGTTGAGTGTTTGAGTGTATTGGGACTGAAGCGCCAGAACTGCAGCTGATATAATGTGCGCTGTAGCACGATACTTCCATATTTTAGTTTCCATTCTTATTGTGTTTCCACAACAATGTTAGTGAGTAAATACTGAAATTGCCACCACAACAGTGGAGTGTGATGTGACGTAGGGCTATCACATTTTTAAATTACTATTAGTATTATTTGAAGTTAAAATAATAGGAAATACGCAGACCTACACCAAAAAACTATTTGAGGATAAATTCTTTAAAATTGGGCAATTCCAGCGTTATGGACGTGGCATTTGCAGTCAAAACTTGAAATATAAATGATCAGAAAATGTATTTAATACTGAAACGTCTGTTTATATATCCATACCCCCTTATTAAAGGAGTCAAGACATTAGAAAAATATCAGTCTACACATGCGTTTTATATTTAATTTGAGCGAAATACACATGTGACGTGACACAAAAAATCTTTAACTTTTATGTGGCAAAATATTTTTTAATAATTCTACGAATTACACTGAATTACACAAAACAAAAGTAGGCTAATAACCGGATGAAGAAGGGTCGGCCTCCACATAACATACAATATTCTTTATTTTATTTTATTTTTTGTGTTCGCATTTATGAGGAAAAAAACAATACGGACGTGACAGTTCTCCGTTTCGGACATGACCGCTCTGAAAGCGACTTTAAAACTTCCACAGAGACTTCAGAAAGCACAAAGCCTTTCTTTAAAGTAAATTTCGTTTTTTATTAATTGTATCTTAATTTAATTAATGTTTCATCAACCAATTGCCTGGATTTAATGAATAAGAAGTAAATATAGTAGAAAATAGATCATCATGACACGGAGTCGCCGGCGCGTGAACTGGACTCTTTCTCATGAACCGAAACTCAGCGTATCATGTAGCTACTTGCCTCACAGAATTGAGAAATATATAGAAAGCTTGATGTCAACTTTTAAACAGAACATTTAAAAACGAAAAACAGACTGCTCTCTGCTAATGTAATCCGTATGAAATCTGCATTTCTCTCTGGCGCGTTACTGTGAAGATGCCGAGTCAGCATCGTCAACTTCATCTTGAAGCCGACACACTGACACAGAAAAACCTTATTTATTAATAAACAATTAATATCTCTCCTTGCTATATTTGACATATTCATAATCATTACTTTTGCCGGTTCTTTGTGGCAGCTTTTAGATACTTTATTGGGAGCGCCACCCTTGTTTCATGAACGCGTCACTACTGCATCAGCACCGAAAACATGATTTTTCTTTTTCTTTTTTCTTTTTTTTAAATAAAAAATCATGATACGAACCGAGTTGTAGGTTTGGCTATCTGAACATCTTTGCCAAGCGCAAACCAGTAGTAATCAATAAATTATCGGGGAGGGTCATGCCTTTTTCACAATCATTTTGGAGGGTCATGGAAAAATGTATTACTGGCGAAGGGAGGGTCAAGTCTTTTTTGCGCAACGATATTGTGCCCATCCATCTCATTAGGAGATGTTAATATTTAAGTAAGGAATAATTGACGACAGGCCGTTGAATTAGAAAAATAGTGCACACCCGAGCTAATAAATGAAACACAAAGCCCTTTTAACAAGTAGGCCTATCAATAATTATTTATTTGTTATAGAATAATAACGAAAACCCGTGCAGCAGGACTATCTATATTTATATATTCCGTTTAATTTTCTATTTATTATAGATAGGACTATATACTTTATTAAAATTAAACTGCATGTGTCCATTGATTGTTAAGTTAGACATTAAAAATTGCAGATCAAGCGCATGGGGCTGCATGCTTTTTCTTGTTATGAATCGTATCCTATTTTCCGTTATTACAGTTATTACTACGCGCAGTGATATGGAACTAATGCGGTCAAAACTACTTTAGCCGTGCGTTTCCCTGAAAATAATTGCACACCTTATAACGTTCTCAACCAATCAGAATCAAGCATTCAACAGCCCTGTAGTCTAATATAAAATAATATAATGGTTGTTTTGACTGTTGTGTTCTTTTGTGTTGTAAGTATGCCTATCAGTGCGTGTGCACAGTTTCACGCAATGTTTGTATACTTTAACCACCTCCGAGGATAGTAGGGGTCGCGAGTGGGGGTCGTGGGCTGAAAAGTTTGGGAACCCCTGCTCTAGGGCAATGTTTCCCAACCCTGCTCCTTGAGGCACACCAACAGTGCACATTTTGGATGTCTCCCTTTTCTGACCCGTATATTTCTGGTCTTGGAGTCTCTACTAACGAGCTGATGAGTTGATTCAGGTGTGATCGATTAGGAAGAGTTGGAAAATGTGTAGTGTTGGTGTGCCTCCAGGAACAGGGTTGGGAAACACTGCTCTAGGGGACACAGTGCGAGTTCCCATTCGAAAGGGAACCAAACTTTCCTGCAACTTTCTTTCATCCCTGATTTATACAACATGCGTTTTCAGTGCTGGTGTGGGCCGCACAGGCTGCTTCATCGTGATCGACGCGATGCTAGAACGCATCAAGCACGAGAAGACAGTAGACATCTATGGTCATGTGACCCTCATGCGCTCCCAGAGGAACTACATGGTGCAGACGGAAGACCAGTACAGCTTCATCCACGATGCCCTTCTGGAGGCCGTCGCCTGTGGGAACACAGAGGTGGCGGCACGAAGCCTCTTCTCCTACATCCAGAAGCTGGCGCAGGTGGAGGCCGGAGAGCACGTCAGCGGCATGGAACTGGAGTTTAAGGTAACCAGAAGACATTGCAATTAGGGAACACCAAAGATAGAGTCTTATTGTGTGCAACTAGCCAAGCAAAAGTAGTCCTCACCTCTAATTGCAACTCATCAGACGAGATGCTATGGAAGGTGTTGATCTGGAGGGTGCAAGATAATCGAATGTGCCACATAGGACAGTTAATAACATTCTGTCTCTCTCGGGGGCATGTTTTTGTTTCCGAGGTTGCAGATGTGAAAATCAAGCTCTAGTTGTGACAGAGACGACTGAAAGTTGTCGCTGAATTGAAGACAGCCAGAGAGGGATTCTGGGAAGGGTAATTAACACCCGATGAAGGAGAAGCGGATGCGTTCGCTAATTAGCAGACAGGGATTGTGGGTTCCATTTGGCAACTTAAACACTCCTGCAGGTTTCTGGCCTCAAAGATCTTGAAATGCTTTTACTTCTTTCCTGTTTTTTTTTTTTTTTTTTCCTCTTTCTGGCTTTGTCACTCATTCTGTGTCTCTTTCTTTAGCCTGGAACAAAGTAATGCTCACCAGCTCAGGGAGCAGTGTCGGGCACTAGCGGTAACGGGGTTGCAAAGCAATTAGTTGAGCAACAGGTCTCAGTATCAAGGTTGTACCATTGCCATTTTCGAAAATTTTGTAGCTTTTCAGTAGCATAGCCCTCTGTTTTCTGTCAGCTAAATCTCAATTAGCGAGGTCCAATTTGTGAATGAGTTGGTTCATTTTAAAGGTATCGTCATAACTGCTTAGTAAAAGGTCTGAATTAGTTTTCCAATTAGTTAGAATCAGTTCCTCACATAAATCCTTGTGAACATCGAAGTGGCAAGATAATTGGGTAGTGGTATGCATTTCTAGCCAGAAAATCAAATAGTGGCATGCTAAGCTATCAGGCTAATCGGCTAGAGGTATGATAAAATGGTACACTAACCAGTTAGTGGTTTGCTAGTCTGGCAGGTAAAAGAGCAGTATGCACTAATAAGGTAACTAGTTAGCTAGCGAGCTAGCTAAAAAACAGACTGAGAATAGGTTAATTTGACCATTTGTAGGTTCTGTTATATAATCTGATATATGACATAATTTAAAAGATATTTATTATCCTATTTACGTGGAAGGAGAGGATTCAACAGGGATAGAATATTTCCCAACGGCAGTATGAGAGATGATTTTATGTAAGTGTTAATAAGGTGCCTGAGTAATTGGGCTAACCATATCACAAACCACTTTTAAACTCGATGCGGACCGCTAAACCAGCCAGCTAAAGTGTGTGTGTGCGTGCTTATTATTTCAAGAGCTCGGTTCATGGCTGCCGCTTCCCACCGGAATGCCTCATGCCCTTCCAGGTCCCTCTTTGAAAGCTACTCAAAGACTCAAAGGAAAGACAAACAGACAGTGGCCGCTTCTGAAAGAAAGAGAGAAAGACTAGGCCTGGAGCAGGAGCTGAATGGATTTATATAGGGGCAAAGGCATTACCTGGCAGAACATAGGAGAGAGAGAGCGAGCGAGAGCAAGGCACAGTTTCTAGATGAGCCAGGCTCGTCCGGTTAAAAGGAGACAATCCTTCCAGACAACTGACCTAGAAACGGAGAAGAATTGCGGGTACTGTGGCCTTGTTGATGCTAATTGATGGTTACAAGCTCTAATTTGGATCATGACATGAGAGTACGAGGTGTATGTGTGCGTACAAAACGGTGGTGTCCTGTCACAATGTTGAACGGCATCCTAAAAGTGACAGTGACCCATTTCGCTGATTGTCACCAAAGTTTTGCCTGAGTTTACAGTGTTTTGGACCAGGGTTTCATGCGACCTGATGGACAAAAAAGGTTTTTTTTTGTTAATTATAACAGAATCGAGCGATGACAGGTTCCTGCAACCACAAGTAAACTAGGTCATCCAGTCTTGCCCGGTTATAGACAGTCTGAGACAAACAGGTGGAGTGGAAAAAAATAGAGCCAGTAGACCAAAAAGAAAAAGTCAGAATGGTTAAATGAGTGTCTGAGATTCCCATGAAGCTAGTCGTGCCCTTCCATGTTGGAAATTGGCTCAATTTAATTCTCATGTTGTTGTCTTTCTCTTCCCACAGCGTTTGGCGAACTCCAAAGCCCACACATCCAGATTCATAAGTGCCAATCTTCCATGCAACAAATTTAAAAACCGCCTGGTCAACATCATGCCGTACGAGACAACTCGAGTCTGCCTGCAGCCAATCAGAGGGCTGGAAGGGTCTGACTATATCAACTCCAGCTTTATCGACGGATACAGGTACGCCGACAGTGAAGCAGCCAGAAGTCGTTTGTTTTGCCAATCCTGCTGCCTTTAATTTATTGGGATTGACTTTATCTTTCCTGTAGACAACAGAAGGCGTATATAGCCACACAGGGCCCATTAGCGGAGACCACCGAGGACTTCTGGAGGATGTTGTGGGAGAACAACTCCACCATCGTGGTGATGCTGACCAAACTGAGGGAGATGGGCCGAGTGAGTGTTGCTCTTCTTCAAGACCAGCGGCTTTTGGCTTCCGGATGATGTAATTTAATTGTGCCTTGACGTGTTTTCGCAGGAAAAGTGTCACCAGTACTGGCCGGCGGAGCGCTCGGCTAGATATCAGTACTTTGTGGTGGATCCCATGGCGGAGTACAACATGCCACAGTACATCCTCAGAGAGTTTAAAGTGACGGATGCCCGGGTGAGTCCTGAAAAATACCACTAAAACTGAATGATTACCATGTTGTTCATACACCTTACGAAAGGTATTCACATGGTAAACAATTATTATTTTATGTTGAAAATAAATATTTTATAAGAAAATACTATTTCAGTCTGTCCAATTCAAAATTTCATGTTACTTGCTATTTCTTTATAATTATTTGTGAAATTTACTATAAATTTCTCAGTGAAAATTGTTTCAAAGTAGATCCTACAACAAATGTTTCAGTGAATACCATGGTATTTTGGACATTTACCATGGATTTCAGTACCATGGTATATGTCAAAGTAATAGTACTACCATCTGATCCCATCACTCTACCATGGTACCCATATAGTATTTTTGTAAAGAATGGTACATGTCCAAAAAAACACAGTATTACCGTGGTACCATGTTTGAAATAATCTAAATAACATGGCACATTGACATTGCGGTACTAAATATTACTATATTCAAATACCATGGTACCATCCAAGGTACAACAAAGAATATCATAGTGTTTCCTGGGCATCTTTTGGGCAAAACATGGTAATTTCGTGGTACATTCATATACCATGGTACTCAATGATTATCATATTCATATACCATGGTATTTATGTGATAGGCACTTGCAAAGAATGTGGGATGTATGTGTAAAAAAACATGGCAAATCATGGTAAAAACATGGTATTTGATGTATAGTCCGAAATAATTGTTGCATTTTTATTGATTCATATGTATATATTGCACATTTTTGACGATTATGTAGATTACGAAGTGTTTTAGGCGAAAAAGACACGGTGAAATGTCAGTAGCCATATTGTAATTGTGCTTTTTATGAGTCTCAGACGAAGGAAAAAAATATCCCATCAGCTGACCGTTACCAGAAGCTCTCACTGAACGACGAGAGCCCTCATCAGTCGAGTGTCTTTCCAGAAAACCGCTAAAGCCAAACACTCTGACTGTCACCGTACGTGCAAACGCGCGCCCGAGACGAAACGAGCATCCCGAGCGTCGCTCACTCCAGCCAAGCACTTTAATTGGGATTGAATCATCCAGACAGACTCTCCAGTAATCAGCCTGCAGAGCGAGGCCCGCCGAATCAATGAGAACTTTAATCAGAGCCGACTGGTGGAGGCGGGGCCTGGGCTGAGGCATGATGGGAGGATGCACGTATTTAATCACACGATTGGACACACACCGCTCGGCCTGGAGGTTGTGTGCGCGCAATTCGGTTCGGCCTCTTTTCCGCCTCGTTTTCTTTCACCCTTCATGTTTTGCAGCAAAAACAAACTGCTTGTTTCAATTGATCAGAAGAGAAAGAGGAATGACTCCATCAGGCCTGGCCAACACTGACAATATTCAGCAAATACAGTCAAACCTACATGTGTTCAGACTCCTTCAACATTTCTCACATTATCACAGTTCATTCGCTATAGTTTAGAAAATGGTAATCAAATATGCTCAGTGGATATTTGACTGGTTTTGTCCGTCCTTCTGTTAGACTCTCACACATGAATTATGTTGAATATCTGTCAGCTGTTAAATTTAACTACCGTAAAACTTCAAATAATAGCCGAGTCCCAAATAGACGCCTGTCTCTTTTACACGCCTGGTGTGGCTGCAGGTTTGGGTAAATAAAGGCCGGTCTCAAATAGAGGCCGGGTCTGTTTTTTAGTTTCGGGTTGTATTTAATCCTCTAAAACCGTCAGATCGTCCGCTTTTTCGCGGCCGCCAAAGCAATTTTTTGTCCCTCCAAAGCTTTTTTTGATCGATGAGTGATGTAGAATAGAATGACTGCTGCGCTTGACAGGGCGCGTTACGAGCAGAGAGAGAGAGAGAGAGAGAGAGAGAGAGAGAGCGCCCCGGCCGCGCGCGCGCACTCTCACATCTTCAAACAACACGAGCGCTGTCTTGCTCTCTCTCCCTCGCGCATATTAATCAAAATCAATTGACGACGCGACAGTAAAAGGTTGGAAGACCGCAGTTTAACGTGGAGCATTTGGAGATTTTTATAGATTAGAGACATACACTCAATGACCAACATCTCAACACTAAATTATAAAGGCCTGACTCATATAGACGCCTGTCTCAAATACAAGCCGGTGCAATTCGACGGTTTGGGAAAATAAAAGCCCGGGCTACTATTTGAAGTTTTACGGTACACAATTAGATAATACCAGTTTAGCTCAACCAGTGACCAAGCAATGCTTCATGTTGTTCAGTCTGAAAATGAACAACATGAAGTGATCAGCTCAAAGTGTCTGAATCATTTCTGGTCCCAAATCTTTGGATAAATTATCAAATTGTTTACTGTAGGAAGAATTTTTGGGTGTGATATGTCACAGTTTACTTTATTTTGCTCTCCGCACGTACATAAATAAACCATAGCAACCAGGGTTGCCAGATTGGGCGGTTTTGCAATCTATTTTGCGGGCAAAAATGGGGTTGGGCGGGGTGGATACAAATTGGGCTGGTTTCGGATCAGTTCGGCGGGTTTTTGTAGCCGAAACACCGGCACTTCAGATCCTTCTTTAGGCGACCCTCTGTTCATCAGGTAGTAACCTCACACACTCACTCACATACACACTACAGCTCTGGCTGACGTGCCCTCTAAACTCACACTAGTCCCTCCCACTACCTTCGGTGTACTTTTGCGTCCATTCCTTATTCCTTTTTTAACTAAAAACATGCTTTCTTCTTTATTCGTTTGTAGACTGGTGAAACAATATTCACATACAGACTTATTTTCCTTTTAATACAATGCTTAGATATTTAATTGAAAATCAAATAAGTGACATAAAACTTTTTTCCGTTTTACGAAATTTTATTTCTCGATTTTATTTGCGTTTAGATAATTAGATAATTAGAACATTTAGATAATTGCCAACTGAGCCCGGGAAGTCACCTGTGAAAAACAAAAAAACAAAACGTTTTTGTAATTCGTCTCCTCAGTTTATAAGCCGTATAGGCTGTAAAATGTAGCTACTCGCGGATTTGTTCCTGGAAGGAAAAAGCTCAGTAGTTCAGTAGCCTATAATATAAGCAATAAAAGACTAGCCTAAAACAAAAACAATTCAAAAACTTTAAATGTTAGGTTATATAAAAATAAAACATTAATACATTATTTTATGATAAACATATTACTGTCTTAAGTGAACTCATTTATAGTTATAAACGCAAATAATAATTGTCATTATTATTAGCCTACAGTTTGGATAGAAGACGCTTTTATCCAAAAAAGGAACAAAGCAATTTGTCAAATGTCAGTCATAATAGCCTACTGGTTAGACAATAATAATACAGGGCTAAGATTATTACAAATTAACACAGGTTTTGACGCATTTCCAAGCAAGGGTTTGTGCAGAGTGTGGAGCGCGCTTGCTTACACGGCACGGGCGCGGGCGCGAACACTTGCGTTTTTCTATCTACAGTGGAAAACAACTTAAAATAGTACTCTATCATTTCTGGTCATAGAAAATAAAATACATCATTCGCAACTACTTTTATTTGTGTAAACTCAATAACAAGAAAACGTTAAAATAAAATAAAACAATCAGTCGCGCTCTATGGTCTCCGTGAACTGGATCGCGTCTCAAAAATGAACTGAAACAAAATATAGCCTATGTAGGCTAAAGCTTGAAATGTCCACTTTTAAACGAACAAATTCAAATCGAAAGCAAATACAGTCTGATAATAATCCATATGAATTTCTTATAAGGCGCATCCGCGGAGATGTTTCCAGTCGATTTAGAAAATACTACTTTATTAATAAACAATTAAAATGCCTCGTTACATGTCAGAAACATTTATTAATAGCCTATAAATCATCTATAGCCTTAGAAGTTTGGCCTTAGAAAACCATTTTGTCCATATTAGCCGAATTTGTGAATATTTTAAATGTTTAATAAAGGGGCAAAAAGTCATAAACAGAAATCTGAAAATACGTCTATATATAGGCTATATATATTTTTGCGCAGCGTTATAGGGTTAACGTTATAGGCCTACAGTTCAAATTCAAATTTTGGTGTTCAACTTTGCGTTTTAAAAATACAACAACCGTTCATTTTTAATTTTTTACGGTTAAAAAAGGAAAAACGAATGGACGCAAAAGTACAACCGACCAATGGGTCGTTTTAAAGCTTGTTTATGATTTCAATGTGTATAAATGAGAAAACAAACAAAAAAATAATAATTGGGCGTTTTTTTTGTGCATTCTCGCTGTTTTTTACGAGGTTTTGGGCTGGAAAACGTTGCTGGCATCTGGCAACCCTGATAGCAACCGCTAGTTAAAAACGATCTGGTGTCTGAATCATTTTTGGTTTGACTGTATATTGATGTTTATGCGTTTGTTCTGGAAGCAAGCATGTAAATCGATTAGAAGAACCATGATTTTGTAGAGTAGAGTTAAAAATAATTGGTGCATGTGTTATTGGTTTACCCCATTTGATAATTGGCGGGTGTTTTAATGAACAAAAGGAAAATTCATTGGATTAATCGAAACCTGTAGTTTGAACCCAAGCAAAATAAAAAATAAAAAACGCCCAGCCTAGGAAATAGAAACGTGGAGGAAATGGACAAGTGCTCCGTAATGCATGTGTGATCCACAAAGCCTGTGATTGAGTTCGGACTGGGATCCGTCAGCCTCTCTTCACTGCAGGGATGAGTGAATATTTCCAGCCCCTTCTGCACGATTTAATTGTGCCTCGTTCTGCCTGAGCTTCCTTCGATTGCTTGCTTTCTCGGGAAACAGGCCTCATCCTCTCATCCGTCAGTGCCGGAGCCGCTGGGTTTCTCCAAACCTCGAGTCGCGCCATCGATCACCCGCCCGGATCACTCCATTTAGCAGCGTCTCCACGAGACGACGCTCGTCACGGCAGACGCACCATCGATTTCCCTTAACCCAGAGTTATTCCAGCCAAAGACGAGAGAAAAAAACAACAAGAGGAGGCAGAAGGGTGTGGAGTCGGCTCAGATCGGAGAGGAGATGTTTGCCGTGGCTTCTCCCGTATCTGTCACCGTCCGGCGGGATTGTGCTCGAGTTAAATAAACAGATGGGACTCGTCTTGACGTTGACGTATCTGTGTGTGTTTGTTCTCTCGCTCACAGGACGGCCAGTCCAGGACCGTACGGCAGTTCCAGTTCACTGATTGGCCGGAGCAAGGCGTTCCCAAATCAGGAGAGGGATTCATTGACTTTATTGGCCAGGTGCATAAAACTAAGGAGCAGTTTGGCCAGGACGGGCCCATTTCTGTCCACTGCAGGTGAGAACACACGCAAACATGATCTCATCGTTCACACAAAGAACGATAAATACACTAGCATCCACACGATATCGTTCTGTTTATTCTAAGCTCACGCTGCAGTTTTGTCGCCTGTCGCTTTAAATGCTTGAGTGCTTAAAGCAGGATTGATTCTGATTGGCTGTCGATGTTTTTATCGTTAGTCAGTTGGAAAAAAATCGTTCTGAAAGTGATTTCATTGATGTTGTTATGGTGTGGACTCCGCTATTCATTTATATTTAGAACGATTTTTAGAACTATATATTTATCGCTATGGTTATCATTCCATAACAAAGCATATATATATATATATATAATTTTATATCATATATGTAAACTAGTGCTGTCAAATCGATTAATTAAAAGTTTGATTATGTAATGTGTGTGGACACAGACACGCACACATATATATTATATAAACACAAACTTTTATGTTAGATGCGATTAATTAGTTTGACAGCACTAATATAAATATATATGATACAAGATTTTTATAGACTAAACAACTAAACAAAAAAACTAAACCCATAAGAAAATGTATTTACTCAAGATAATATTTAACTGAAATAAAATATATATAAAAAACAAGTTTTCATTTCCATTTAGTTTAATGTCATATTCTGAATAACAAAAAAAGTGAACCTGAAATAAAAAAACAATAAACAACGACAAATATTTTTTAAAAGTATTAAAAATGACAAAATACCACAGCAAAATAAAAAAAAATAACTAAAATCAAAATACAAAGAAAAACAAAGCATTTACAATATTAATAAAAATCTATAATAGTATTTTAGCAATACTAAAATAAAATGTATATACCGTATTTTCCGAAATAATAAGTCGCATCT